>CAMPDV010003355.1:0-43749 GCA_946699065.1 Loxodes magnus | reverse complement strand
ATGAATTTATAAAAGTGAAGAAGTAAAGTAAGAAAAGAAGATAGAATTTAAGTTTTAAGGAGTATGCTTTGAGAAGTAATAAGTATTTATAAAAGTGAAGAAGTAAAGTAAGAAAAGAAGATAGAGTTTCAGTTTTAAGGAGTATGCTTTGAGAAGTAATAAGTATTTATAAAAGTGAAGAAGTAAAGTAAGAAAAGAAGATGAAATTTCAGTTTTAAGGAGTATGCTTTGAGAAGTAATAAGTATTTATAAAAGTGAAGAAGTAAAGTAAGAAAAGAAGATAGAATTTAAGTTTTAAGGAGTATGCTTTGAGAAGTAATAAGTATTTATAAAAGTGAAGAAGTAAAGTAAGAAAAGAAGATAGAATTTCAGTTTTAAGGAGTATGCTTTGAGAAGTAATATGAATTTATAAAAGTGAAGAAGTAAAGTAAGAAAAGAAGATAGAGTTTAAGTTTTAAGGAGTATGCTTTGAGAAGTAATATGAATTTATAAAAGTGAAGAAGTAAAGTAAGAAAAGAAGATAGAATTTAAGTTTTAAGGAGTATGCTTTGAGAAGTAATAAGTATTTATAAAAGTGAAGAAGTAAAGTAAGAAAAGAAGATGAAATTTCAGTTTTAAGGAGTATGCTTTGAGAAGTAATAAGTATTTATAAAAATGAAGAAGTAAAGTAAGAAAAGAAGATAGAATTTCAGTTTTAAGGAGTATGCTTTGAGAAGTAATAAGTATTTATAAAAGTGAAGAAGTAAAGTAAGAAAAGAAGATAGAATTTAAGTTTTAAGGAGTATGCTTTGAGAAGTAATAAGAATTTTGAAAAGTGAAGAAGTAAAGTAAGAAAAGAAGATGAAATTTCAGTTTTAAGGAGTATGCTTTGAGAAGTAATAAGTATTTATAAAAGTGAAGAAGTAAAGTAAGAAAAGAAGATGAAATTTCAGTTTTAAGGAGTATGCTTTGAGAAGTAATAAGTATTTATAAAAGTGAAGAAGTAAAGTAAGAAAAGAAGATGAAATTTCAGTTTTAAGGAGTATGCTTTGAGAAGTAATATGAATTTATAAAAGTGAAGAAGTAAAGTAAGAAAAGAAGATGAAATTTCAGTTTTAAGGAGTATGCTTTGAGAAGTAATAAGTATTTATAAAAGTGAAGAAGTAAAGTAAGAAAAGAAGATGAAATTTCAGTTTTAAGGAGTATGCTTTGAGAAGTAATAAGTATTTATAAAAGTGAAGAAGTAAAGTAAGAAAAGAAGATGAAATTTCAGTTTTAAGGAGTATGCTTTGAGAAGTAATATGAATTTATAAAAATGAAGAAGTAAAGTAAGAAAAGAAGATGAAATTTCAGTTTTAAGGAGTATGCTTTGAGAAGTAATAAGTATTTATAAAAGTGAAGAAGTAAAGTAAGAAAAGAAGATAGAGTTTCAGTTTTAAGGAGTATGCTTTGAGAAGTAATAAGTATTTATAAAAGTGAAGAAGTAAAGTAAGAAAAGAAGATGAAATTTCAGTTTTAAGGAGTATGCTTTGAGAAGTAATATGAATTTATAAAAATGAAGAAGTAAAGTAAGAAAAGAAGATGAAATTTCAGTTTTAAGGAGTATGCTTTGAGAAGTAATAAGTATTTATAAAAGTGAAGAAGTAAAGTAAGAAAAGAAGATAGAGTTTCAGTTTTAAGGAGTATGCTTTGAGAAGTAATAAGTATTTATAAAAGTGAAGAAGTAAAGTAAGAAAAGAAGATGAAATTTCAGTTTTAAGGAGTATGCTTTGAGAAGTAATATGAATTTATAAAAATGAAGAAGTAAAGTAAGAAAAGAAGATGAAATTTCAGTTTTAAGGAGTATGCTTTGAGAAGTAATAAGTATTTATAAAAGTGAAGAAGTAAAGTAAGAAAAGAAGATAGAGTTTCAGTTTTAAGGAGTATGCTTTGAGAAGTAATAAGTATTTATAAAAGTGAAGAAGTAAAGTAAGAAAAGAAGATGAAATTTCAGTTTTAAGGAGTATGCTTTGAGAAGTAATATGAATTTATAAAAATGAAGAAGTAAAGTAAGAAAAGAAGATGAAATTTCAGTTTTAAGGAGTATGCTTTGAGAAGTAATAAGTATTTATAAAAGTGAAGAAGTAAAGTAAGAAAAGAAGATAGAATTTAAGTTTTAAGGAGTATGCTTTGAGAAGTAATAAGTATTTATAAAAGTGAAGAAGTAAAGTAAGAAAAGAAGATAGAATTTCAGTTTTAAGGAGTATGCTTTGAGAAGTAATATGAATTTATAAAAGTGAAGAAGTAAAGTAAGAAAAGAAGATAGAATTTAAGTTTTAAGGAGTATGCTTTGAGAAGTAATATGAATTTATAAAAATGAAGAAGTAAAGTAAGAAAAGAAGATGAAATTTCAGTTTTAAGGAGTATGCTTTGAGAAGTAATATGAATTTATAAAAATGAAGAAGTAAAGTAAGAAAAGAAGATGAAATTTCAGTTTTAAGGAGTATGCTTTGAGAAGTAATAAGTATTTATAAAAGTGAAGAAGTAAAGTAAGAAAAGAAGATAGAGTTTCAGTTTTAAGGAGTATGCTTTGAGAAGTAATAAGTATTTATAAAAGTGAAGAAGTAAAGTAAGAAAAGAAGATGAAATTTCAGTTTTAAGGAGTATGCTTTGAGAAGTAATATGAATTTATAAAAATGAAGAAGTAAAGTAAGAAAAGAAGATGAAATTTCAGTTTTAAGGAGTATGCTTTGAGAAGTAATAAGTATTTATAAAAGTGAAGAAGTAAAGTAAGAAAAGAAGATAGAATTTAAGTTTTAAGGAGTATGCTTTGAGAAGTAATAAGTATTTATAAAAGTGAAGAAGTAAAGTAAGAAAAGAAGATAGAATTTCAGTTTTAAGGAGTATGCTTTGAGAAGTAATATGAATTTATAAAAGTGAAGAAGTAAAGTAAGAAAAGAAGATAGAATTTAAGTTTTAAGGAGTATGCTTTGAGAAGTAATAAGAATTTTGAAAAGTGAAGAAGTAAAGTAAGAAAAGAAGATGAAATTTCAGTTTTAAGGAGTATGCTTTGAGAAGTAATAAGTATTTATAAAAGTGAAGAAGTAAAGTAAGAAAAGAAGATGAAATTTCAGTTTTAAGGAGTATGCTTTGAGAAGTAATAAGTATTTATAAAAATGAAGAAGTAAAGTAAGAAAAGAAGATGAAATTTCAGTTTTAAGGAGTATGCTTTGAGAAGTAATATGAATTTATAAAAGTGAAGAAGTAAAGTAAGAAAAGAAGATGAAATTTCAGTTTTAAGGAGTATGCTTTGAGAAGTAATAAGTATTTATAAAAGTGAAGAAGTAAAGTAAGAAAAGAAGATAGAGTTTCAGTTTTAAGGAGTATGCTTTGAGAAGTAATAAGTATTTATAAAAGTGAAGAAGTAAAGTAAGAAAAGAAGATAGAATTTCAGTTTTAAGGAGTATGCTTTGAGAAGTAATATGAATTTATAAAAGTGAAGAAGTAAAGTAAGAAAAGAAGATAGAGTTTAAGTTTTAAGGAGTATGCTTTGAGAAGTAATATGAATTTATAAAAGTGAAGAAGTAAAGTAAGAAAAGAAGATAGAATTTAAGTTTTAAGGAGTATGCTTTGAGAAGTAATAAGAATTTATAAAAGTGAAGAAGTAGAGTAAGAAAAGAAGATAGAATTTCAGTTTTAAGGAGTATGCTTTGAGAAGTAATAAGTATTTATAAAAGTGAAGAAGTAAAGTAAGAAAAGAAGATAGAATTTCAGTTTTAAGGAGTATGCTTTGAGAAGTAATAAGTATTTATAAAAGTGAAGAAGTAAAGTAAGAAAAGAAGATGAAATTTCAGTTTTAAGGAGTATGCTTTGAGAAGTAATATGAATTTATAAAAATGAAGAAGTAAAGTAAGAAAAGAAGATGAAATTTCAGTTTTAAGGAGTATGCTTTGAGAAGTAATATGAATTTATAAAAATGAAGAAGTAAAGTAAGAAAAGAAGATTAAATTTCAGTTTTAAGGAGTATGCTTTGAGAAGTAATAAGAATTTTGAAAAGTGAAGAAGTAAAGTAAGAAAAGAAGATGAAATTTCAGTTTTAAGGAGTATGCTTTGAGAAGTAATAAGTATTTATAAAAGTGAAGAAGTAAAGTAAGAAAAGAAGATAGAATTTAAGTTTTAAGGAGTATGCTTTGAGAAGTAATAAGTATTTATAAAAGTGAAGAAGTAAAGTAAGAAAAGAAGATGAAATTTCAGTTTTAAGGAGTATGCTTTGAGAAGTAATATGAATTTATAAAAGTGAAGAAGTAAAGTAAGAAAAGAAGATGAAATTTCAGTTTTAAGGAGTATGCTTTGAGAAGTAATAAGTATTTATAAAAATGAAGAAGTAAAGTAAGAAAAGAAGATAGAGTTTCAGTTTTAAGGAGTATGCTTTGAGAAGTAATAAGTATTTATAAAAGTGAAGAAGTAAAGTAAGAAAAGAAGATAGAATTTCAGTTTTAAGGAGTATGCTTTGAGAAGTAATATGAATTTATAAAAATGAAGAAGTAAAGTAAGAAAAGAAGATGAAATTTCAGTTTTAAGGAGTATGCTTTGAGAAGTAATAAGTATTTATAAAAATGAAGAAGTAAAGTAAGAAAAGAAGATAGAGTTTCAGTTTTAAGGAGTATGCTTTGAGAAGTAATAAGTATTTATAAAAGTGAAGAAGTAAAGTAAGAAAAGAAGATGAAATTTCAGTTTTAATTTTTGAGAGTTTTAAGGAGTATGCTTTGAGAAGTAATAAGTATTTATAAAAGTGAAGAAGTAAAGTAAGAAAAGAAGATGAAATTTCAGTTTTAAGGAGTATGCTTTGAGAAGTAAGTAATAAAAATGAAGAAGTAAAGTAAGAAAAGAAGATAGAGTTTCAAGTTTTTGAAGGAGTATGCTTTGAGAAGTAATAAGAATATAAAAGTGAAGAAGTAGAGTAAGAAAAGAAGATAGAATTTAAGTTTTAAGGAGTATGCTTTGAGAAGTAATAAGTATTTTAAAAAGTGAAGAAGTAAAGTAAGAAAAGAAGATAGAATTTCAGTTTTAAGGAGTATGCTTTGAGAAGTAATAAGTATTTATAAAAGTGAAGAAGTAAAGTAAGAAAAGAAGATGAAATTTCAGTTTTAAGGAGTATGCTTTGAGAAGTAATAAGTATTTATAAAAGTGAAGAAGTAAAGTAAGAAAAGAAGATGAAATTTCAGTTTGAAGGAGTATGCTTTGAGAAGTAATAAGTATTTATAAAAGTGAAGAAGTAAAGTAAGAAAAGAAGATAGAATTTCAGTTTTAAGGAGTATGCTTTGAGAAGTAATAAGTATTTATAAAAGTGAAGAAGTAAAGTAAGAAAAGAAGATAGAGTTTCAGTTTTAAGGAGTATGCTTTGAGAAGTAATAAGTATTTATAAAAGTGAAGAAGTAAAGTAAGAAAAGAAGATAGAATTTAAGTTTTAAGGAGTATGCTTTGAGAAGTAATAAGTATTTATAAAAGTGAAGAAGTAAAGTAAGAAAAGAAGATAGAATTTCAGTTTTAAGGAGTATGCTTTGAGAAGTAATATGAATTTATAAAAGTGAAGAAGTAAAGTAAAAAAAGAAGATAGAATTTAAGTTTTAAGGAGTATGCTTTGAGAAGTAATAAGAATTTATAAAAGTGAAGAAGTAGAGTAAGAAAAGAAGATAGAATTTCAGTTTTAAGGAGTATGCTTTGAGAAGTAATAAGTATTTATAAAAGTGAAGAAGTAAAGTAAGAAAAGAAGATAGAATTTCAGTTTTAAGGAGTATGCTTTGAGAAGTAATAAGTATTTATAAAAGTGAAGAAGTAAAGTAAGAAAAGAAGATGAAATTTCAGTTTTAAGGAGTATGCTTTGAGAAGTAATATGAATTTATAAAAATGAAGAAGTAAAGTAAGAAAAGAAGATGAAATTTCAGTTTTAAGGAGTATGCTTTGAGAAGTAATAAGTATTTATAAAAGTGAAGAAGTAAAGTAAGAAAAGAAGATGAAATTTCAGTTTTAAGGAGTATGCTTTGAGAAGTAATAAGTATTTCGTAAAGTGAAGAAGTAAAGTAAGAAAAGAAGATAGAATTTAAGTTTTAAATAGTATGCTTTGAGAAGTAATAAGTATTTTAAAAAGTGAAGAAGTAAAGTAAGAAAAGAAGATAGAATTTCAGTTTTAAGGAGTATGCTTTGAGAAGTAATAAGTATTTATAAAAGTGAAGAAGTAAAGTAAGAAAAGAAGATAGAATTTAAGTTTTAAGGAGTATGCTTTGAGAAGTAATAAGTATTTATAAAAGTGAAGAAGTAAAGTAAGAAAAGAAGATAAATTTAAGTTTTAAGGAGTATGCTTTGAGAAGTAATAAGTATTTATAAAAGTGAAGAAGTAAAGTAAGAAAAGAAGATAGAATTTCAGTTTTAAGGAGTATGCTTTGAGAAGTAATAAGTATTTATAAAAGTGAAGAAGTAAAGTAAGAAAAGAAGATGAAATTTCAGTTTTAAGGAGTATGCTTTGAGAAGTAATATGAATTTATAAAAATGAAGAAGTAAAGTAAGAAAAGAAGATGAAATTTCAGTTTTAAGGAGTATGCTTTGAGAAGTAATAAGTATTTATAAAAGTGAAGAAGTAAAGTAAGAAAAGAAGATGAAATTTCAGTTTTAAGGAGTATGCTTTGAGAAGTAATAAGTATTTCGTAAAGTGAAGAAGTAAAGTAAGAAAAGAAGATAGAATTTAAGTTTTAAATAGTATGCTTTGAGAAGTAATAAGTATTTATAAAAGTGAAGAAGTAAAGTAAGAAAAGAAGATAGAGTTTAAGTTTTAAGGAGTATGCTTTGAGAAGTAATATGAATTTATAAAAGTGAAGAAGTAAAGTAAGAAAAGAAGATGAAATTTCAGTTTTAAGGAGTATGCTTTGAGAAGTAATAAGTATTTATAAAAGTGAAGAAGTAAAGTAAGAAAAGAAGATAGAATTTCAGTTTTAAGGAGTATGCTTTGAGAAGTTATAAGTATTTATAAAAGTGAAGAAGTAAAGTAAGAAAAGAAGATAGAATTTAAGTTTTAAGGAGTATGCTTTGAGAAGTAATAAGTATTTATAAAAGTGAAGAAGTAAAGTAAGAAAAGAAGATAGAATTTCAGTTTGAAGGAGTATGCTTTGAGAAGTAATAAGTATTTATAAAAGTGAAGAAGTAAAGTAAGAAAAGAAGATAGAATTTCAGTTTGAAGGAGTATGCTTTGAGAAGTAATAAGTATTTATAAAATTGAAGAAGTAAAGTAAGAAAAGAAGATGAAATTTCAGTTTGAAGGAGTATGCTTTGAGAAGTAATAAGTATTTATAAAAGTGAAGAAGTAAAGTAAGAAAAGAAGATAGAATTTAAGTTTTAAGGAGTATGCTTTGAGAAGTAATAAGTATTTATAAAAGTGAAGAAGTAAAGTAAGAAAAGAAGATAGAATTTCAGTTTTAAGGAGTATGCTTTGAGAAGTAATAAGTATTTATAAAAGTGAAGAAGTAAAGTAAGAAAAGAAGATAGAATTTCAGTTTTAAGGAGTATGCTTTGAGAAGTAATAAGTATTTATAAAAGTGAAGAAGTAAAGTAAGAAAAGAAGATGAAATTTCAGTTTTAAGGAGTATGCTTTGAGAAGTAATAAGTATTTATAAAAGTGAAGAAGTAAAGTAAGAAAAGAAGATGAAATTTCAGTTTTAAGGAGTATGCTTTGAGAAGTAATAAGTATTTATAAAAGTGAAGAAGTAAAGTAAGAAAAGAAGATAGAATTTCAGTTTTAAGGAGTATGCTTTGAGAAGTAATATGAATTTATAAAAGTGAAGAAGTAAAGTAAGAAAAGAAGATAGAATTTAAGTTTTAAGGAGTATGCTTTGAGAAGTAATAAGTATTTATAAAAGTGAAGAAGTAAAGTAAGAAAAGAAGATGAAATTTCAGTTTTAAGGAGTATGCTTTGAGAAGTAATAAGTATTTATAAAAGTGAAGAAGTAAAGTAAGAAAAGAAGATGAAATTTCAGTTTTAAGGAGTATGCTTTGAGAAGTAATAAGTATTTATAAAAGTGAAGAAGTAAAGTAAGAAAAGAAGATAGAATTTAAGTTTTAAGGAGTATGCTTTGAGAAGTAATAAGTATTTATAAAAGTGAAGAAGTAAAGTAAGAAAAGAAGATGAAATTTCAGTTTTAAGGAGTATGCTTTGAGAAGTAATATGAATTTATAAAAGTGAAGAAGTAAAGTAAGAAAAGAAGATAGAGTTTCAGTTTTAAGGAGTATGCTTTGAGAAGTAATAAGTATTTATAAAAGTGAAGAAGTAAAGTAAGAAAAGAAGATAGAATTTAAGTTTTAAGGAGTATGCTTTGAGAAGTAATAAATATTTGAAAAGTGAAGAAGTAAAGTAAGAAAAGAAGATGAAATTTCAGTTTTAAGGAGTATGCTTTGAGAAGTAATAAGTATTTATAAAAGTGAAGAAGTAAAGTAAGAAAAGAAGATGAAATTTCAGTTTTAAGGAGTATGCTTTGAGAAGTAATATGAATTTATAAAAGTGAAGAAGTAAAGTAAGAAAAGAAGATAGAATTTAAGTTTTAAGGAGTATGCTTTGAGAAGTAATAAGTATTTATAAAAGTGAAGAAGTAAAGTAAGAAAAGAAGATAGAATTTAAGTTTTAAGGAGTATGCTTTGAGAAGTAATAAGAATTTATAAAAGTGAATAGAGTAAGAAAAGAAGATATAAAAGGAGTGAGAAGTAATAAGTATTTTAAAAAGTAAGAAAAGTAAAGTTTTAAGAGTAAGAAGTAAGATAAAAGTGAAGAAGTAAAGTAAGAAAAGAAGATAGAATTTCAGTTTTAAGGAGTATGCTTTGAGAAGTAATAAGTATTTATAAAAGTGAAGAAGTAAAGTAAGAAAAGAAGATGAAATTTCAGTTTTAAGGAGTATGCTTTGAGAAGTAATAAGTATTTATAAAAGTGAAGAAGTAAAGTAAGAAAAGAAGATGAAATTTCAGTTTGAAGGAGTATGCTTTGAGAAGTAATAAGTATTTATAAAAGTGAAGAAGTAAAGTAAGAAAAGAAGATAGAATTTCAGTTTTAAGGAGTATGCTTTGAGAAGTAATAAGTATTTATAAAAGTGAAGAAGTAAAGTAAGAAAAGAAGATAGAATTTCAGTTTTAAGGAGTATGCTTTGAGAAGTAATAAGTATTTATAAAAGTGAAGAAGTAAAGTAAGAAAAGAAGATAGAATTTCAGTTTTAAGGAGTATGCTTTGAGAAGTAATATGAATTTATAAAAGTGAAGAAGTAAAGTAAAAAAAGAAGATAGAATTTAAGTTTTAAGGAGTAGAATTTAAGTTTTAAGGAGTATGCTTTGAGAAGTAATAAGAATTTATAAAAGTGAAGAAGTAGAGTAAGAAAAGAAGATAGAATTTCAGTTTTAAGGAGTATGCTTTGAGAAGTAATAAGTATTTATAAAAGTGAAGAAGTAAAGTAAGAAAAGAAGATAGAATTTCAATTTTAAGGAGTATGCTTTGAGAAGTAATAAGTATTTATAAAAGTGAAGAAGTAAAGTAAGAAAAGAAGATGAAATTTCAGTTTTAAGGAGTATGCTTTGAGAAGTAATAAGTATTTATAAAAGTGAAGAAGTAAAGTAAGAAAAGAAGATGAAATTTCAGTTTTAAGGAGTATGCTTTGAGAAGTAATAAGTATTTATAAAAGTGAAGAAGTAAAGTAAGAAAAGAAGATAGAATTTAAGTTTTAAGGAGTATGCTTTGAGAAGTAATAAGTATTTATAAAAGTGAAGAAGTAAAGTAAGAAAAGAAGATAGAATTTAAGTTTTAAGGAGTATGCTTTGAGAAGTAATAAGTATTTATAAAAGTGAAGAAGTAAAGTAAGAAAAGAAGATAGAATTTCAGTTTTAAGGAGTATGCTTTGAGAAGTAATAAGTATTTAGAAAAGTGAAGAAGTAAAGTAAGAAAAGAAGATAGAATTTAAGTTTTAAGGAGTATGCTTTGAGAAGTAATAAGAATTTTGAAAAGTGAAGAAGTAAAGTAAGAAAAGAAGATAGAATTTCAGTTTTAAGGAGTATGCTTTGAGAAGTAATAAGTATTTATAAAAGTGAAGAAGTAAAGTAAGAAAAGAAGATAGAGTTTAAGTTTTAAGGAGTATGCTTTGAGAAGTAATATGAATTTATAAAAGTGAAGAAGTAAAGTAAGAAAAGAAGATGAAATTTCAGTTTTAAGGAGTATGCTTTGAGAAGTAATAAGTATTTATAAAAGTGAAGAAGTAAAGTAAGAAAAGAAGATAGAATTTCAGTTTTAAGGAGTATGCTTTGAGAAGTTATAAGTATTTATAAAAGTGAAGAAGTAAAGTAAGAAAAGAAGATAGAGTTTAAGTTTTAAGGAGTATGCTTTGAGAAGTAATAAGTATTTATAAAAGTGAAGAAGTAAAGTAAGAAAAGAAGATAGAATTTCAGTTTGAAGGAGTATGCTTTGAGAAGTAATAAGTATTTATAAAAGTGAAGAAGTAAAGTAAGAAAAGAAGATAGAATTTCAGTTTGAAGGAGTATGCTTTGAGAAGTAATAAGTATTTATAAAATTGAAGAAGTAAAGTAAGAAAAGAAGATGAAATTTCAGTTTTAAGGAGTATGCTTTGAGAAGTAATAAGTATTTATAAAAGTGAAGAAGTAAAGTAAGAAAAGAAGATAGAAAAGTTTCAGTTTTAAGGAGTATGCTTTGAGAAGTAATAAGTATTTATAAAAGTGAAGAAGTAAAGTAAGAAAAGAAGATGAAATTTCAGTTTTAAGGAGTATGCTTTGAGAAGTAATAAGTATTTATAAAAGTGAAGAAGTAAAGTAAGAAAAGAAGATGAAATTTCAGTTTTAAGGAGTATGCTTTGAGAAGTAATAAGTATTTATAAAAGTGAAGAAGTAAAGTAAGAAAAGAAGATGAAATTTCAGTTTTAAGGAGTATGCTTTGAGAAGTAATATGAATTTATAAAAGTGAAGAAGTAAAGTAAGAAAAGAAGATAGAATTTAAGTTTTAAGGAGTATGCTTTGAGAAGTAATAAGTATTTATAAAAGTGAAGAAGTAAAGTAAGAAAAGAAGATAGAGTTTCAGTTTTAAGGAGTATGCTTTGAGAAGTAATAAGTATTTATAAAAGTGAAGAAGTAGAGTAAGAAAAGAAGATAGAATTTAAGTTTTAAGGAGTATGCTTTGAGAAGTAATAAGTATTTTAAAAAGTGAAGAAGTAAAGTAAGAAAAGAAGATAGAATTTCAGTTTTAAGGAGTATGCTTTGAGAAGTAATAAGTATTTATAAAAGTGAAGAAGTAAAGTAAGAAAAGAAGATGAAATTTCAGTTTTAAGGAGTATGCTTTGAGAAGTAATAAGTATTTATAAAAGTGAAGAAGTAAAGTAAGAAAAGAAGATGAAATTTCAGTTTGAAGGAGTATGCTTTGAGAAGTAATAAGTATTTATAAAAGTGAAGAAGTAAAGTAAGAAAAGAAGATAGAATTTCAGTTTTAAGGAGTATGCTTTGAGAAGTAATAAGTATTTATAAAAGTGAAGAAGTAAAGTAAGAAAAGAAGATAGAGTTTCAGTTTTAAGGAGTATGCTTTGAGAAGTAATAAGTATTTATAAAAGTGAAGAAGTAGAGTAAGAAAAGAAGATAGAATTTAAGTTTTAAGGAGTATGCTTTGAGAAGTAATAAGTATTTTAAAAAGTGAAGAAGTAAAGTAAGAAAAGAAGATAGAATTTCAGTTTTAAGGAGTATGCTTTGAGAAGTAATAAGTATTTATAAAAGTGAAGAAGTAAAGTAAGAAAAGAAGATGAAATTTCAGTTTTAAGGAGTATGCTTTGAGAAGTAATAAGTATTTATAAAAGTGAAGAAGTAAAGTAAGAAAAGAAGATGAAATTTCAGTTTGAAGGAGTATGCTTTGAGAAGTAATAAGTATTTATAAAAGTGAAGAAGTAAAGTAAGAAAAGAAGATAGAATTTCAGTTTTAAGGAGTATGCTTTGAGAAGTAATAAGTATTTATAAAAGTGAAGAAGTAAAGTAAGAAAAGAAGATAGAGTTTCAGTTTTAAGGAGTATGCTTTGAGAAGTAATAAGTATTTATAAAAGTGAAGAAGTAAAGTAAGAAAAGAAGATAGAATTTAAGTTTTAAGGAGTATGCTTTGAGAAGTAATAAGTATTTATAAAAGTGAAGAAGTAAAGTAAGAAAAGAAGATGAAATTTCAGTTTTAAGGAGTATGCTTTGAGAAGTAATATGAATTTATAAAAGTGAAGAAGTAAAGTAAAAAAAGAAGATAGAATTTAAGTTTTAAGGAGTATGCTTTGAGAAGTAATAAGAATTTATAAAAGTGAAGAAGTAGAGTAAGAAAAGAAGATAGAATTTCAGTTTTAAGGAGTATGCTTTGAGAAGTAATAAGTATTTATAAAAGTGAAGAAGTAAAGTAAGAAAAGAAGATAGAATTTCAATTTTAAGGAGTATGCTTTGAGAAGTAATAAGTATTTATAAAAGTGAAGAAGTAAAGTAAGAAAAGAAGATGAAATTTCAGTTTTAAGGAGTATGCTTTGAGAAGTAATATGAATTTATAAAAATGAAGAAGTAAAGTAAGAAAAGAAGATGAAATTTCAGTTTTAAGGAGTATGCTTTGAGAAGTAATAAGTATTTATAAAAGTGAAGAAGTAAAGTAAGAAAAGAATATCTAATTATAAGTTTTTGTAGCCATCACTAAAATATAAGTTAGAATATCTAAAATGTTAGTAATAATGTCACAATTACGAATCTGTATTCGGTTTGTCAAGATATGCTTGTAGATGAAAGTTAGCTTATAGGAAAGTGAAGAAGTAAAGTAAGAAAAGAATATCTAATTATAAGTTTTCGTAGCCATCACTAAAATATAAGTTAGAATATCTAAAATGTTAGTAATAATGTCACAATTACGAATCTGTATTCGGTTTGTCAAGATATGCTTGTAGATGAAAGTTAGCTTATAGGAAAGTGAAGAAGTAAAGTAAGAAAAGAATATCTAATTATAAGTTTTCGTAGCCATCACTAAAATATAAGTTAGAATATCTAAAATGTTAGTAATAATGTCACAATTACGAATCTGTATTCGGTTTGTCAAGATATGCTTGTAGATGAAAGTTAGCTTATAGGAAAGTGAAGAAGTAAAGTAAGAAAAGAATATCTAATTATAAGTTTTCGTAGCCATCACTAAAATATAAGTTAGAATATCTAAAATGTTAGTAATAATGTCACAATTACGAATCTGTATTCGGTTTGTCAAGATATGCTTGTAGATGAAAGTTAGCTTATAGGAAAGTGAAGAAGTAAAGTAAGAAAAGAATATCTAATTATAAGTTTTCGTAGCCATCACTAAAATATAAGTTAGAATATCTAAAATGTTAGTAATAATGTCACAATTACGAATCTGTATTCGGTTTGTCAAGATATGCTTGTAGATGAAAGTTAGCTTATAGGAAAGTGAAGAAGTAAAGTAAGAAAAGAATATCTAATTATAAGTTTTCGTAGCCATCACTAAAATATAAGTTAGAATATCTAAAATGTTAGTAATAATGTCACAATTACGAATCTGTATTCGGTTTGTCAAGATATGCTTGTAGATGAAAGTTAGCTTATAGGAAAGTGAAGAAGTAAAGTAAGAAAAGAATATCTAATTATAAGTTTTCGTAGCCATCACTAAAATATAAGTTAGAATATCTAAAATGTTAGTAATAATGTCACAATTACGAATCTGTATTCGGTTTGTCAAGATATGCTTGTAGATGAAAGTTAGCTTATAGGAAAGTGAAGAAGTAAAGTAAGAAAAGAATATCTAATTATAAGTTTTCGTAGCCATCACTAAAATATAAGTTAGAATATCTAAAATGTTAGTAATAATGTCACAATTACGAATCTGTATTCGGTTTGTCAAGATATGCTTGTAGATGAAAGTTAGCTTATAGGAAAGTGAAGAAGTAAAGTAAGAAAAGAATATC
Source organism: Loxodes magnus (assembly GCA_946699065.1). Lineage (NCBI taxonomy): Eukaryota > Ciliophora > Karyorelictea > Loxodida > Loxodidae > Loxodes > Loxodes magnus. The sequence goes on along the minus strand of CAMPDV010003355.1, from coordinate 29,797 downwards.
TAATTATAAGTTTTCGTAGCCATCACTAAAATATAAGTTAGAATATCTAAAATGTTAGTAATAATGTCACAATTACGAATCTGTATTCGGTTTGTCAAGATATGCTTGTAGATGAAAGTTAGCTTATAGGAAAGTGAAGAAGTAAAGTAAGAAAAGAATATCTAATTATAAGTTTTCGTAGCCATCACTAAAATATAAGTTAGAATATCTAAAATGTTAGTAATAATGTCACAATTACGAATCTGTATTCGGTTTGTCAAGATATGCTTGTAGATGAAAGTTAGCTTATAGGAAAGTGAAGAAGTAAAGTAAGAAAAGAATATCTAATTATAAGTTTTCGTAGCCATCACTAAAATATAAGTTAGAATATCTAAAATGTTAGTAATAATGTCACAATTACGAATCTGTATTCGGTTTGTCAAGATATGCTTGTAGATGAAAGTTAGCTTATAGGAAAGTGAAGAAGTAAAGTAAGAAAAGAATATCTAATTATAAGTTTTCGTAGCCATCACTAAAATATAAGTTAGAATATCTAAAATGTTAGTAATAATGTCACAATTACGAATCTGTATTCGGTTTGTCAAGATATGCTTGTAGATGAAAGTTAGCTTATAGGAAAGTGAAGAAGTAAAGTAAGAAAAGAATATCTAATTATAAGTTTTCGTAGCCATCACTAAAATATAAGTTAGAATATCTAAAATGTTAGTAATAATGTCACAATTACGAATCTGTATTCGGTTTGTCAAGATATGCTTGTAGATGAAAGTTAGCTTATAGGAAAGTGAAGAAGTAAAGTAAGAAAAGAATATCTAATTATAAGTTTTCGTAGCCATCACTAAAATATAAGTTAGAATATCTAAAATGTTAGTAATAATGTCACAATTACGAATCTGTATTCGGTTTGTCAAGATATGCTTGTAGATGAAAGTTAGCTTATAGGAAAGTGAAGAAGTAAAGTAAGAAAAGAATATCTAATTATAAGTTTTCGTAGCCATCACTAAAATATAAGTTAGAATATCTAAAATGTTAGTAATAATGTCACAATTACGAATCTGTATTCGGTTTGTCAAGATATGCTTGTAGATGAAAGTTAGCTTATAGGAAAGTGAAGAAGTAAAGTAAGAAAAGAATATCTAATTATAAGTTTTCGTAGCCATCACTAAAATATAAGTTAGAATATCTAAAATGTTAGTAATAATGTCACAATTACGAATCTGTATTCGGTTTGTCAAGATATGCTTGTAGATGAAAGTTAGCTTATAGGAAAGTGAAGAAGTAAAGTAAGAAAAGAATATCTAATGATAAGTTTTCGTAGCCATCACTAAAATATAAGTTAGAATATCTAAAATGTTAGTAATAATGTCACAATTACGAATCTGTATTCGGTTTGTCAAGATATGCTTGTAGATGAAAGTTAGCTTATAGGAAAGTGAAGAAGTAAAGTAAGAAAAGAATATCTAATTATAAGTTTTCGTAGCCATCACTAAAATATAAGTTAGAATATCTAAAATGTTAGTAATAATGTCACAATTACGAATCTGTATTCGGTTTGTCAAGATATGCTTGTAGATGAAAGTTAGCTTATAGGAAAGTGAAGAAGTAAAGTAAGAAAAGAATATCTAATTATAAGTTTTCGTAGCCATCACTAAAATATAAGTTAGAATATCTAAAATGTTAGTAATAATGTCACAATTACGAATCTGTATTCGGTTTGTCAAGATATGCTTGTAGATGAAAGTTAGCTTATAGGAAAGTGAAGAAGTAAAGTAAGAAAAGAATATCTAATTATAAGTTTTCGTAGCCATCACTAAAATATAAGTTAGAATATCTAAAATGTTAGTAATAATGTCACAATTACGAATCTGTATTCGGTTTGTCAAGATATGCTTGTAGATGAAAGTTAGCTTATAGGAAAGTGAAGAAGTAAAGTAAGAAAAGAATATCTAATTATAAGTTTTCGTAGCCATCACTAAAATATAAGTTAGAATATCTAAAATGTTAGTAATAATGTCACAATTACGAATCTGTATTCGGTTTGTCAAGATATGCTTGTAGATGAAAGTTAGCTTATAGGAAAGTGAAGAAGTAAAGTAAGAAAAGAATATCTAATTATAAGTTTTCGTAGCCATCACTAAAATATAAGTTAGAATATCTAAAATGTTAGTAATAATGTCACAATTACGAATCTGTATTCGGTTTGTCAAGATATGCTTGTAGATGAAAGTTAGCTTATAGGAAAGTGAAGAAGTAAAGTAAGAAAAGAATATCTAATTATAAGTTTTCGTAGCCATCACTAAAATATAAGTTAGAATATCTAAAATGTTAGTAATAATGTCACAATTACGAATCTGTATTCGGTTTGTCAAGATATGCTTGTAGATGAAAGTTAGCTTATAGGAAAGTGAAGAAGTAAAGTAAGAAAAGAATATCTAATTATAAGTTTTCGTAGCCATCACTAAAATATAAGTTAGAATATCTAAAATGTTAGTAATAATGTCACAATTACGAATCTGTATTCGGTTTGTCAAGATATGCTTGTAGATGAAAGTTAGCTTATAGGAAAGTGAAGAAGTAAAGTAAGAAAAGAATATCTAATTATAAGTTTTCGTAGCCATCACTAAAATATAAGTTAGAATATCTAAAATGTTAGTAATAATGTCACAATTACGAATCTGTATTCGGTTTGTCAAGATATGCTTGTAGATGAAAGTTAGCTTATAGGAAAGTGAAGAAGTAAAGTAAGAAAAGAATATCTAATTATAAGTTTTCGTAGCCATCACTAAAATATAAGTTAGAATATCTAAAATGTTAGTAATAATGTCACAATTACGAATCTGTATTCGGTTTGTCAAGATATGCTTGTAGATGAAAGTTAGCTTATAGGAAAGTGAAGAAGTAAAGTAAGAAAAGAATATCTAATTATAAGTTTTCGTAGCCATCACTAAAATATAAGTTAGAATATCTAAAATGTTAGTAATAATGTCACAATTACGAATCTGTATTCGGTTTGTCAAGATATGCTTGTAGATGAAAGTTAGCTTATAGGAAAGTGAAGAAGTAAAGTAAGAAAAAGAATATCTAATGATAAGTTTTCGTAGCCATCACTAAAATATAAGTTAGAATATCTAAAATGTTAGTAATAATGTCACAATTACGAATCTGTATTCGGTTTGTCAAGATATGCTTGTAGATGAAAGTTAGCTTATAGGAAAGTGAAGAAGTAAAGTAAGAAAAGAATATCTAATTATAAGTTTTCGTAGCCATCACTAAAATATAAGTTAGAATATCTAAAATGTTAGTAATAATGTCACAATTACGAATCTGTATTCGGTTTGTCAAGATATGCTTGTAGATGAAAGTTAGCTTATAGGAAAGTGAAGAAGTAAAGTAAGAAAAGAATATCTAATTATAAGTTTTCGTAGCCATCACTAAAATATAAGTTAGAATATCTAAAATGTTAGTAATAATGTCACAATTACGAATCTGTATTCGGTTTGTCAAGATATGCTTGTAGATGAAAGTTAGCTTATAGGAAAGTGAAGAAGTAAAGTAAGAAAAGAATATCTAATTATAAGTTTTCGTAGCCATCACTAAAATATAAGTTAGAATATCTAAAATGTTAGTAATAATGTCACAATTACGAATCTGTATTCGGTTTGTCAAGATATGCTTGTAGATGAAAGTTAGCTTATAGGAAAGTGAAGAAGTAAAGTAAGAAAAGAATATCTAATTATAAGTTTTCGTAGCCATCACTAAAATATAAGTTAGAATATCTAAAATGTTAGTAATAATGTCACAATTACGAATCTGTATTCGGTTTGTCAAGATATGCTTGTAGATGAAAGTTAGCTTATAGGAAAGTGAAGAAGTAAAGTAAGAAAAGAATATCTAATTATAAGTTTTCGTAGCCATCACTAAAATATAAGTTAGAATATCTAAAATGTTAGTAATAATGTCACAATTACGAATCTGTATTCGGTTTGTCAAGATATGCTTGTAGATGAAAGTTAGCTTATAGGAAAGTGAAGAAGTAAAGTAAGAAAAAGAATATCTAATTATAAGTTTTCGTAGCCATCACTAAAATATAAGTTAGAATATCTAAAATGTTAGTAATAATGTCACAATTACGAATCTGTATTCGGTTTGTCAAGATATGCTTGTAGATGAAAGTTAGCTTATAGGAAAGTGAAGAAGTAAAGTAAGAAAAGAATATCTAATTATAAGTTTTCGTAGCCATCACTAAAATATAAGTTAGAATATCTAAAATGTTAGTAATAATGTCACAATTACGAATCTGTATTCGGTTTGTCAAGATATGCTTGTAGATGAAAGTTAGCTTATAGGAAAGTGAAGAAGTAAAGTAAGAAAAGAATATCTAATTATAAGTTTTCGTAGCCATCACTAAAAATATAAGTTAGAATATCTAAAATGTTAGTAATAATGTCACAATTACGAATCTGTATTCGGTTTGTCAAGATATGCTTGTAGATGAAAGTTAGCTTATAGGAAAGTGAAGAAGTAAAGTAAGAAAAGAATATCTAATTATAAGTTTTCGTAGCCATCACTAAAATATAAGTTAGAATATCTAAAATGTTAGTAATAATGTCACAATTACGAATCTGTATTCGGTTTGTCAAGATATGCTTGTAGATGAAAGTTAGCTTATAGGAAAGTGAAGAAGTAAAGTAAGAAAAGAATATCTAATTATAAGTTTTCGTAGCCATCACTAAAATATAAGTTAGAATATCTAAAATGTTAGTAATAATGTCACAATTACGAATCTGTATTCGGTTTGTCAAGATATGCTTGTAGATGAAAGTTAGCTTATAGGAAAGTGAAGAAGTAAAGTAAGAAAAGAATATCTAATTATAAGTTTTCGTAGCCATCACTAAAATATAAGTTAGAATATCTAAAATGTTAGTAATAATGTCACAATTACGAATCTGTATTCGGTTTGTCAAGATATGCTTGTAGATGAAAGTTAGCTTATAGGAAAGTGAAGAAGTAAAGTAAGAAAAGAATATCTAATTATAAGTTTTCGTAGCCATCACTAAAATATAAGTTAGAATATCTAAAATGTTAGTAATAATGTCACAATTACGAATCTGTATTCGGTTTGTCAAGATATGCTTGTAGATGAAAGTTAGCTTATAGGAAAGTGAAGAAGTAAAGTAAGAAAAGAATATCTAATTATAAGTTTTCGTAGCCATCACTAAAATATAAGTTAGAATATCTAAAATGTTAGTAATAATGTCACAATTACGAATCTGTATTCGGTTTGTCAAGATATGCTTGTAGATGAAAGTTAGCTTATAGGAAAGTGAAGAAGTAAAGTAAGAAAAGAATATCTAATTATAAGTTTTCGTAGCCATCACTAAAATATAAGTTAGAATATCTAAAATGTTAGTAATAATGTCACAATTACGAATCTGTATTCGGTTTGTCAAGATATGCTTGTAGATGAAAGTTAGCTTATAGGAAAGTGAAGAAGTAAAGTAAGAAAAGAATATCTAATTATAAGTTTTCGTGAAAGTTAGCTTATAGGAAAGTGAAGAAGTAAAGTAAGAAAAGAATATCTAATGATAAGTTTTCGTAGCCATCACTAAATATAAGTTAGAATATCTAAAATGTTAGTAATAATGTCACAATTACGAATCTGTATTCGGTTTGTCAAGATATGCTTGTAGATGAAAGTTAGCTTATAGGAAAGTGAAGAAGTAAAGTAAGAAAAGAATATCTAATTATAAGTTTTCGTAGCCATCACTAAAATATAAGTTAGAATATCTAAAATGTTAGTAATAATGTCACAATTACGAATCTGTATTCGGTTTGTCAAGATATGCTTGTAGATGAAAGTTAGCTTATAGGAAAGTGAAGAAGTAAAGTAAGAAAAGAATATCTAATTATAAGTTTTCGTAGCCATCACTAAAATATAAGTTAGAATATCTAAAATGTTAGTAATAATGTCACAATTACGAATCTGTATTCGGTTTGTCAAGATATGCTTGTAGATGAAAGTTAGCTTATAGGAAAGTGAAGAAGTAAAGTAAGAAAAGAATATCTAATTATAAGTTTTCGTAGCCATCACTAAAATATAAGTTAGAATATCTAAAATGTTAGTAATAATGTCACAATTACGAATCTGTATTCGGTTTGTCAAGATATGCTTGTAGATGAAAGTTAGCTTATAGGAAAGTGAAGAAGTAAAGTAAGAAAAGAATATCTAATTATAAGTTTTCGTAGCCATCACTAAAATATAAGTTAGAATATCTAAAATGTTAGTAATAATGTCACAATTACGAATCTGTATTCGGTTTGTCAAGATATGCTTGTAGATGAAAGTTAGCTTATAGGAAAGTGAAGAAGTAAAGTAAGAAAAGAATATCTAATTATAAGTTTTCGTAGCCATCACTAAAATATAAGTTAGAATATCTAAAATGTTAGTAATAATGTCACAATTACGAATCTGTATTCGGTTTGTCAAGATATGCTTGTAGATGAAAGTTAGCTTATAGGAAAGTGAAGAAGTAAAGTAAGAAAAGAATATCTAATTATAAGTTTTCGTAGCCATCACTAAAATATAAGTTAGAATATCTAAAATGTTAGTAATAATGTCACAATTACGAATCTGTATTCGGTTTGTCAAGATATGCTTGTAGATGAAAGTTAGCTTATAGGAAAGTGAAGAAGTAAAGTAAGAAAAGAATATCTAATTATAAGTTTTCGTAGCCATCACTAAAATATAAGTTAGAATATCTAAAATGTTAGTAATAATGTCACAATTACGAATCTGTATTCGGTTTGTCAAGATATGCTTGTAGATGAAAGTTAGCTTATAGGAAAGTGAAGAAGTAAAGTAAGAAAAGAATATCTAATTATAAGTTTTCGTAGCCATCACTAAAATATAAGTTAGAATATCTAAAATGTTAGTAATAATGTCACAATTACGAATCTGTATTCGGTTTGTCAAGATATGCTTGTAGATGAAAGTTAGCTTATAGGAAAGTGAAGAAGTAAAGTAAGAAAAGAATATCTAATTATAAGTTTTCGTAGCCATCACTAAAATATAAGTTAGAATATCTAAAATGTTAGTAATAATGTCACAATTACGAATCTGTATTCGGTTTGTCAAGATATGCTTGTAGATGAAAGTTAGCTTATAGGAAAGTGAAGAAGTAAAGTAAGAAAAGAATATCTAATTATAAGTTTTCGTAGCCATCACTAAAATATAAGTTAGAATATCTAAAATGTTAGTAATAATGTCACAATTACGAATCTGTATTCGGTTTGTCAAGATATGCTTGTAGATGAAAGTTAGCTTATAGGAAAGTGAAGAAGTAAAGTAAGAAAAGAATATCTAATTATAAGTTTTCGTAGCCATCACTAAAATATAAGTTAGAATATCTAAAATGTTAGTAATAATGTCACAATTACGAATCTGTATTCGGTTTGTCAAGATATGCTTGTAGATGAAAGTTAGCTTATAGGAAAGTGAAGAAGTAAAGTAAGAAAAGAATATCTAATTATAAGTTTTCGTAGCCATCACTAAAATATAAGTTAGAATATCTAAAATGTTAGTAATAATGTCACAATTACGAATCTGTATTCGGTTTGTCAAGATATGCTTGTAGATGAAAGTTAGCTTATAGGAAAGTGAAGAAGTAAAGTAAGAAAAGAATATCTAATTATAAGTTTTCGTAGCCATCACTAAAATATAAGTTAGAATATCTAAAATGTTAGTAATAATGTCACAATTACGAATCTGTATTCGGTTTGTCAAGATATGCTTGTAGATGAAAGTTAGCTTATAGGAAAGTGAAGAAGTAAAGTAAGAAAAGAATATCTAATTATAAGTTTTCGTAGCCATCACTAAAATATAAGTTAGAATATCTAAAATGTTAGTAATAATGTCACAATTACGAATCTGTATTCGGTTTGTCAAGATATGCTTGTAGATGAAAGTTAGCTTATAGGAAAGTGAAGAAGTAAAGTAAGAAAAGAATATCTAATTATAAGTTTTCGTAGCCATCACTAAAATATAAGTTAGAATATCTAAAATGTTAGTAATAATGTCACAATTACGAATCTGTATTCGGTTTGTCAAGATATGCTTGTAGATGAAAGTTAGCTTATAGGAAAGTGAAGAAGTAAAGTAAGAAAAGAATATCTAATTATAAGTTTTCGTAGCCATCACTAAAATATAAGTTAGAATATCTAAAATGTTAGTAATAATGTCACAATTACGAATCTGTATTCGGTTTGTCAAGATATGCTTGTAGATGAAAGTTAGCTTATAGGAAAGTGAAGAAGTAAAGTAAGAAAAGAATATCTAATTATAAGTTTTCGTAGCCATCACTAAAATATAAGTTAGAATATCTAAAATGTTAGTAATAATGTCACAATTACGAATCTGTATTCGGTTTGTCAAGATATGCTTGTAGATGAAAGTTAGCTTATAGGAAAGTGAAGAAGTAAAGTAAGAAAAGAATATCTAATTATAAGTTTTCGTAGCCATCACTAAAATATAAGTTAGAATATCTAAAATGTTAGTAATAATGTCACAATTACGAATCTGTATTCGGTTTGTCAAGATATGCTTGTAGATGAAAGTTAGCTTATAGGAAAGTGAAGAAGTAAAGTAAGAAAAGAATATCTAATTATAAGTTTTCGTAGCCATCACTAAAATATAAGTTAGAATATCTAAAATGTTAGTAATAATGTCACAATTACGAATCTGTATTCGGTTTGTCAAGATATGCTTGTAGATGAAAGTTAGCTTATAGGAAAGTGAAGAAGTAAAGTAAGAAAAGAATATCTAATTATAAGTTTTCGTAGCCATCACTAAAATATAAGTTAGAATATCTAAAATGTTAGTAATAATGTCACAATTACGAATCTGTATTCGGTTTGTCAAGATATGCTTGTAGATGAAAGTTAGCTTATAGGAAAGTGAAGAAGTAAAGTAAGAAAAGAATATCTAATTATAAGTTTTCGTAGCCATCACTAAAATATAAGTTAGAATATCTAAAATGTTAGTAATAATGTCACAATTACGAATCTGTATTCGGTTTGTCAAGATATGCTTGTAGATGAAAGTTAGCTTATAGGAAAGTGAAGAAGTAAAGTAAGAAAAGAATATCTAATTATAAGTTTTCGTAGCCATCACTAAAATATAAGTTAGAATATCTAAAATGTTAGTAATAATGTCACAATTACGAATCTGTATTCGGTTTGTCAAGATATGCTTGTAGATGAAAGTTAGCTTATAGGAAAGTGAAGAAGTAAAGTAAGAAAAGAATATCTAATTATAAGTTTTCGTAGCCATCACTAAAATATAAGTTAGAATATCTAAAATGTTAGTAATAATGTCACAATTACGAATCTGTATTCGGTTTGTCAAGATATGCTTGTAGATGAAAGTTAGCTTATAGGAAAGTGAAGAAGTAAAGTAAGAAAAGAATATCTAATTATAAGTTTTCGTAGCCATCACTAAAATATAAGTTAGAATATCTAAAATGTTAGTAATAATGTCACAATTACGAATCTGTATTCGGTTTGTCAAGATATGCTTGTAGATGAAAGTTAGCTTATAGGAAAGTGAAGAAGTAAAGTAAGAAAAGAATATCTAATTATAAGTTTTCGTAGCCATCACTAAAATATAAGTTAGAATATCTAAAATGTTAGTAATAATGTCACAATTACGAATCTGTATTCGGTTTGTCAAGATATGCTTGTAGATGAAAGTTAGCTTATAGGAAAGTGAAGAAGTAAAGTAAGAAAAGAATATCTAATTATAAGTTTTCGTAGCCATCACTAAAATATAAGTTAGAATATCTAAAATGTTAGTAATAATGTCACAATTACGAATCTGTATTCGGTTTGTCAAGATATGCTTGTAGATGAAAGTTAGCTTATAGGAAAGTGAAGAAGTAAAGTAAGAAAAGAATATCTAATTATAAGTTTTCGTAGCCATCACTAAAATATAAGTTAGAATATCTAAAATGTTAGTAATAATGTCACAATTACGAATCTGTATTCGGTTTGTCAAGATATGCTTGTAGATGAAAGTTAGCTTATAGGAAAGTGAAGAAGTAAAGTAAGAAAAGAATATCTAATTATAAGTTTTCGTAGCCATCACTAAAATATAAGTTAGAATATCTAAAATGTTAGTAATAATGTCACAATTACGAATCTGTATTCGGTTTGTCAAGATATGCTTGTAGATGAAAGTTAGCTTATAGGAAAGTGAAGAAGTAAAGTAAGAAAAGAATATCTAATTATAAGTTTTCGTAGCCATCACTAAAATATAAGTTAGAATATCTAAAATGTTAGTAATAATGTCACAATTACGAATCTGTATTCGGTTTGTCAAGATATGCTTGTAGATGAAAGTTAGCTTATAGGAAAGTGAAGAAGTAAAGTAAGAAAAGAATATCTAATTATAAGTTTTCGTAGCCATCACTAAAATATAAGTTAGAATATCTAAAATGTTAGTAATAATGTCACAATTACGAATCTGTATTCGGTTTGTCAAGATATGCTTGTAGATGAAAGTTAGCTTATAGGAAAGTGAAGAAGTAAAGTAAGAAAAGAATATCTAATTATAAGTTTTCGTAGCCATCACTAAAATATAAGTTAGAATATCTAAAATGTTAGTAATAATGTCACAATTACGAATCTGTATTCGGTTTGTCAAGATATGCTTGTAGATGAAAGTTAGCTTATAGGAAAGTGAAGAAGTAAAGTAAGAAAAGAATATCTAATTATAAGTTTTCGTAGCCATCACTAAAATATAAGTTAGAATATCTAAAATGTTAGTAATAATGTCACAATTACGAATCTGTATTCGGTTTGTCAAGATATGCTTGTAGATGAAAGTTAGCTTATAGGAAAGTGAAGAAGTAAAGTAAGAAAAGAATATCTAATTATAAGTTTTCGTAGCCATCACTAAAATATAAGTTAGAATATCTAAAATGTTAGTAATAATGTCACAATTACGAATCTGTATTCGGTTTGTCAAGATATGCTTGTAGATGAAAGTTAGCTTATAGGAAAGTGAAGAAGTAAAGTAAGAAAAGAATATCTAATTATAAGTTTTCGTAGCCATCACTAAAATATAAGTTAGAATATCTAAAATGTTAGTAATAATGTCACAATTACGAATCTGTATTCGGTTTGTCAAGATATGCTTGTAGATGAAAGTTAGCTTATAGGAAAGTGAAGAAGTAAAGTAAGAAAAGAATATCTAATTATAAGTTTTCGTAGCCATCACTAAAATATAAGTTAGAATATCTAAAATGTTAGTAATAATGTCACAATTACGAATCTGTATTCGGTTTGTCAAGATATGCTTGTAGATGAAAGTTAGCTTATAGGAAAGTGAAGAAGTAAAGTAAGAAAAGAATATCTAATTATAAGTTTTCGTAGCCATCACTAAAATATAAGTTAGAATATCTAAAATGTTAGTAATAATGTCACAATTACGAATCTGTATTCGGTTTGTCAAGATATGCTTGTAGATGAAAGTTAGCTTATAGGAAAGTGAAGAAGTAAAGTAAGAAAAGAATATCTAATTATAAGTTTTCGTAGCCATCACTAAAATATAAGTTAGAATATCTAAAATGTTAGTAATAATGTCACAATTACGAATCTGTATTCGGTTTGTCAAGATATGCTTGTAGATGAAAGTTAGCTTATAGGAAAGTGAAGAAGTAAAGTAAGAAAAGAATATCTAATTATAAGTTTTCGTAGCCATCACTAAAATATAAGTTAGAATATCTAAAATGTTAGTAATAATGTCACAATTACGAATCTGTATTCGGTTTGTCAAGATATGCTTGTAGATGAAAGTTAGCTTATAGGAAAGTGAAGAAGTAAAGTAAGAAAAGAATATCTAATTATAAGTTTTCGTAGCCATCACTAAAATATAAGTTAGAATATCTAAAATGTTAGTAATAATGTCACAATTACGAATCTGTATTCGGTTTGTCAAGATATGCTTGTAGATGAAAGTTAGCTTATAGGAAAGTGAAGAAGTAAAGTAAGAAAAGAATATCTAATTATAAGTTTTCGTAGCCATCACTAAAATATAAGTTAGAATATCTAAAATGTTAGTAATAATGTCACAATTACGAATCTGTATTCGGTTTGTCAAGATATGCTTGTAGATGAAAGTTAGCTTATAGGAAAGTGAAGAAGTAAAGTAAGAAAAGAATATCTAATTATAAGTTTTCGTAGCCATCACTAAAATATAAGTTAGAATATCTAAAATGTTAGTAATAATGTCACAATTACGAATCTGTATTCGGTTTGTCAAGATATGCTTGTAGATGAAAGTTAGCTTATAGGAAAGTGAAGAAGTAAAGTAAGAAAAGAATATCTAATTATAAGTTTTCGTAGCCATCACTAAAATATAAGTTAGAATATCTAAAATGTTAGTAATAATGTCACAATTACGAATCTGTATTCGGTTTGTCAAGATATGCTTGTAGATGAAAGTTAGCTTATAGGAAAGTGAAGAAGTAAAGTAAGAAAAGAATATCTAATTATAAGTTTTCGTAGCCATCACTAAAATATAAGTTAGAATATCTAAAATGTTAGTAATAATGTCACAATTACGAATCTGTATTCGGTTTGTCAAGATATGCTTGTAGATGAAAGTTAGCTTATAGGAAAGTGAAGAAGTAAAGTAAGAAAAGAATATCTAATTATAAGTTTTCGTAGCCATCACTAAAATATAAGTTAGAATATCTAAAATGTTAGTAATAATGTCACAATTACGAATCTGTATTCGGTTTGTCAAGATATGCTTGTAGATGAAAGTTAGCTTATAGGAAAGTGAAGAAGTAAAGTAAGAAAAGAATATCTAATTATAAGTTTTCGTAGCCATCACTAAAATATAAGTTAGAATATCTAAAATGTTAGTAATAATGTCACAATTACGAATCTGTATTCGGTTTGTCAAGATATGCTTGTAGATGAAAGTTAGCTTATAGGAAAGTGAAGAAGTAAAGTAAGAAAAGAATATCTAATTATAAGTTTTCGTAGCCATCACTAAAATATAAGTTAGAATATCTAAAATGTTAGTAATAATGTCACAATTACGAATCTGTATTCGGTTTGTCAAGATATGCTTGTAGATGAAAGTTAGCTTATAGGAAAGTGAAGAAGTAAAGTAAGAAAAGAATATCTAATTATAAGTTTTCGTAGCCATCACTAAAATATAAGTTAGAATATCTAAAATGTTAGTAATAATGTCACAATTACGAATCTGTATTCGGTTTGTCAAGATATGCTTGTAGATGAAAGTTAGCTTATAGGAAAGTGAAGAAGTAAAGTAAGAAAAGAATATCTAATTATAAGTTTTCGTAGCCATCACTAAAATATAAGTTAGAATATCTAAAATGTTAGTAATAATGTCACAATTACGAATCTGTATTCGGTTTGTCAAGATATGCTTGTAGATGAAAGTTAGCTTATAGGAAAGTGAAGAAGTAAAGTAAGAAAAGAATATCTAATTATAAGTTTTCGTAGCCATCACTAAAATATAAGTTAGAATATCTAAAATGTTAGTAATAATGTCACAATTACGAATCTGTATTCGGTTTGTCAAGATATGCTTGTAGATGAAAGTTAGCTTATAGGAAAGTGAAGAAGTAAAGTAAGAAAAGAATATCTAATTATAAGTTTTCGTAGCCATCACTAAAATATAAGTTAGAATATCTAAAATGTTAGTAATAATGTCACAATTACGAATCTGTATTCGGTTTGTCAAGATATGCTTGTAGATGAAAGTTAGCTTATAGGAAAGTGAAGAAGTAAAGTAAGAAAAGAATATCTAATTATAAGTTTTCGTAGCCATCACTAAAATATAAGTTAGAATATCTAAAATGTTAGTAATAATGTCACAATTACGAATCTGTATTCGGTTTGTCAAGATATGCTTGTAGATGAAAGTTAGCTTATAGGAAAGTGAAGAAGTAAAGTAAGAAAAGAATATCTAATTATAAGTTTTCGTAGCCATCACTAAAATATAAGTTAGAATATCTAAAATGTTAGTAATAATGTCACAATTACGAATCTGTATTCGGTTTGTCAAGATATGCTTGTAGATGAAAGTTAGCTTATAGGAAAGTGAAGAAGTAAAGTAAGAAAAGAATATCTAATTATAAGTTTTCGTAGCCATCACTAAAATATAAGTTAGAATATCTAAAATGTTAGTAATAATGTCACAATTACGAATCTGTATTCGGTTTGTCAAGATATGCTTGTAGATGAAAGTTAGCTTATAGGAAAGTGAAGAAGTAAAGTAAGAAAAGAATATCTAATTATAAGTTTTCGTAGCCATCACTAAAATATAAGTTAGAATATCTAAAATGTTAGTAATAATGTCACAATTACGAATCTGTATTCGGTTTGTCAAGATATGCTTGTAGATGAAAGTTAGCTTATAGGAAAGTGAAGAAGTAAAGTAAGAAAAGAATATCTAATTATAAGTTTTCGTAGCCATCACTAAAATATAAGTTAGAATATCTAAAATGTTAGTAATAATGTCACAATTACGAATCTGTATTCGGTTTGTCAAGATATGCTTGTAGATGAAAGTTAGCTTATAGGAAAGTGAAGAAGTAAAGTAAGAAAAGAATATCTAATTATAAGTTTTCGTAGCCATCACTAAAATATAAGTTAGAATATCTAAAATGTTAGTAATAATGTCACAATTACGAATCTGTATTCGGTTTGTCAAGATATGCTTGTAGATGAAAGTTAGCTTATAGGAAAGTGAAGAAGTAAAGTAAGAAAAGAATATCTAATTATAAGTTTTCGTAGCCATCACTAAAATATAAGTTAGAATATCTAAAATGTTAGTAATAATGTCACAATTACGAATCTGTATTCGGTTTGTCAAGATATGCTTGTAGATGAAAGTTAGCTTATAGGAAAGTGAAGAAGTAAAGTAAGAAAAGAATATCTAATTATAAGTTTTCGTAGCCATCACTAAAATATAAGTTAGAATATCTAAAATGTTAGTAATAATGTCACAATTACGAATCTGTATTCGGTTTTGTCAAGATATGCTTGTAGATGAAAGTTAGCTTATAGGAAAGTGAAGAAGTAAAGTAAGAAAAGAATATCTAATTATAAGTTTTCGTAGCCATCACTAAAATATAAGTTAGAATATCTAAAATGTTAGTAATAATGTCACAATTACGAATCTGTATTCGGTTTGTCAAGATATGCTTGTAGATGAAAGTTAGCTTATAGGAAAGTGAAGAAGTAAAGTAAGAAAAGAATATCTAATTATAAGTTTTCGTAGCCATCACTAAAATATAAGTTAGAATATCTAAAATGTTAGTAATAATGTCACAATTACGAATCTGTATTCGGTTTGTCAAGATATGCTTGTAGATGAAAGTTAGCTTATAGGAAAGTGAAGAAGTAAAGTAAGAAAAGAATATCTAATTATAAGTTTTCGTAGCCATCACTAAAATATAAGTTAGAATATCTAAAATGTTAGTAATAATGTCACAATTACGAATCTGTATTCGGTTTGTCAAGATATGCTTGTAGATGAAAGTTAGCTTATAGGAAAGTGAAGAAGTAAAGTAAGAAAAGAATATCTAATTATAAGTTTTCGTAGCCATCACTAAAATATAAGTTAGAATATCTAAAATGTTAGTAATAATGTCACAATTACGAATCTGTATTCGGTTTGTCAAGATATGCTTGTAGATGAAAGTTAGCTTATAGGAAAGTGAAGAAGTAAAGTAAGAAAAGAATATCTAATTATAAGTTTTCGTAGCCATCACTAAAATATAAGTTAGAATATCTAAAATGTTAGTAATAATGTCACAATTACGAATCTGTATTCGGTTTGTCAAGATATGCTTGTAGATGAAAGTTAGCTTATAGGAAAGTGAAGAAGTAAAGTAAGAAAAGAATATCTAATTATAAGTTTTCGTAGCCATCACTAAAATATAAGTTAGAATATCTAAAATGTTAGTAATAATGTCACAATTACGAATCTGTATTCGGTTTGTCAAGATATGCTTGTAGATGAAAGTTAGCTTATAGGAAAGTGAAGAAGTAAAGTAAGAAAAGAATATCTAATTATAAGTTTTCGTAGCCATCACTAAAATATAAGTTAGAATATCTAAAATGTTAGTAATAATGTCACAATTACGAATCTGTATTCGGTTTGTCAAGATATGCTTGTAGATGAAAGTTAGCTTATAGGAAAGTGAAGAAGTAAAGTAAGAAAAGAATATCTAATTATAAGTTTTCGTAGCCATCACTAAAATATAAGTTAGAATATCTAAAATGTTAGTAATAATGTCACAATTACGAATCTGTATTCGGTTTGTCAAGATATGCTTGTAGATGAAAGTTAGCTTATAGGAAAGTGAAGAAGTAAAGTAAGAAAAGAATATCTAATTATAAGTTTTCGTAGCCATCACTAAAATATAAGTTAGAATATCTAAAATGTTAGTAATAATGTCACAATTACGAATCTGTATTCGGTTTGTCAAGATATGCTTGTAGATGAAAGTTAGCTTATAGGAAAGTGAAGAAGTAAAGTAAGAAAAGAATATCTAATTATAAGTTTTCGTAGCCATCACTAAAATATAAGTTAGAATATCTAAAATGTTAGTAATAATGTCACAATTACGAATCTGTATTCGGTTTGTCAAGATATGCTTGTAGATGAAAGTTAGCTTATAGGAAAGTGAAGAAGTAAAGTAAGAAAAGAATATCTAATTATAAGTTTTCGTAGCCATCACTAAAATATAAGTTAGAATATCTAAAATGTTAGTAATAATGTCACAATTACGAATCTGTATTCGGTTTGTCAAGATATGCTTGTAGATGAAAGTTAGCTTATAGGAAAGTGAAGAAGTAAAGTAAGAAAAGAATATCTAATTATAAGTTTTCGTAGCCCATCACTAAAATATAAGTTAGAATATCTAAAATGTTAGTAATAATGTCACAATTACGAATCTGTATTCGGTTTGTCAAGATATGCTTGTAGATGAAAGTTAGCTTATAGGAAAGTGAAGAAGTAAAGTAAGAAAAGAATATCTAATTATAAGTTTTCGTAGCCATCACTAAAATATAAGTTAGAATATCTAAAATGTTAGTAATAATGTCACAATTACGAATCTGTATTCGGTTTGTCAAGATATGCTTGTAGATGAAAGTTAGCTTATAGGAAAGTGAAGAAGTAAAGTAAGAAAAGAATATCTAATTATAAGTTTTCGTAGCCATCACTAAAATATAAGTTAGAATATCTAAAATGTTAGTAATAATGTCACAATTACGAATCTGTATTCGGTTTGTCAAGATATGCTTGTAGATGAAAGTTAGCTTATAGGAAAGTGAAGAAGTAAAGTAAGAAAAGAATATCTAATTATAAGTTTTCGTAGCCATCACTAAAATATAAGTTAGAATATCTAAAATGTTAGTAATAATGTCACAATTACGAATCTGTATTCGGTTTGTCAAGATATGCTTGTAGATGAAAGTTAGCTTATAGGAAAGTGAAGAAGTAAAGTAAGAAAAGAATATCTAATTATAAGTTTTCGTAGCCATCACTAAAATATAAGTTAGAATATCTAAAATGTTAGTAATAATGTCACAATTACGAATCTGTATTCGGTTTGTCAAGATATGCTTGTAGATGAAAGTTAGCTTATAGGAAAGTGAAGAAGTAAAGTAAGAAAAGAATATCTAATTATAAGTTTTCGTAGCCATCACTAAAATATAAGTTAGAATATCTAAAATGTTAGTAATAATGTCACAATTACGAATCTGTATTCGGTTTGTCAAGATATGCTTGTAGATGAAAGTTAGCTTATAGGAAAGTGAAGAAGTAAAGTAAGAAAAGAATATCTAATTATAAGTTTTTCGTAGCCATCACTAAAATATAAGTTAGAATATCTAAAATGTTAGTAATAATGTCACAATTACGAATCTGTATTCGGTTTGTCAAGATATGCTTGTAGATGAAAGTTAGCTTATAGGAAAGTGAAGAAGTAAAGTAAGAAAAGAATATCTAATTATAAGTTTTCGTAGCCATCACTAAAATATAAGTTAGAATATCTAAAATGTTAGTAATAATGTCACAATTACGAATCTGTATTCGGTTTGTCAAGATATGCTTGTAGATGAAAGTTAGCTTATAGGAAAGTGAAGAAGTAAAGTAAGAAAAGAATATCTAATTATAAGTTTTCGTAGCCATCACTAAAATATAAGTTAGAATATCTAAAATGTTAGTAATAATGTCACAATTACGAATCTGTATTCGGTTTGTCAAGATATGCTTGTAGATGAAAGTTAGCTTATAGGAAAAGTGAAGAAGTAAAGTAAGAAAAGAATATCTAATTATAAGTTTTCGTAGCCATCACTAAAATATAAGTTAGAATATCTAAAATGTTAGTAATAATGTCACAATTACGAATCTGTATTCGGTTTGTCAAGATATGCTTGTAGATGAAAGTTAGCTTATAGGAAAGTGAAGAAGTAAAGTAAGAAAAGAATATCTAATTATAAGTTTTCGTAGCCATCACTAAAATATAAGTTAGAATATCTAAAATGTTAGTAATAATGTCACAATTACGAATCTGTATTCGGTTTGTCAAGATATGCTTGTAGATGAAAGTTAGCTTATAGGAAAGTGAAGAAGTAAAGTAAGAAAAGAATATCTAATTATAAGTTTTCGTAGCCATCACTAAAATATAAGTTAGAATATCTAAAATGTTAGTAATAATGTCACAATTACGAATCTGTATTCGGTTTGTCAAGATATGCTTGTAGATGAAAGTTAGCTTATAGGAAAGTGAAGAAGTAAAGTAAGAAAAGAATATCTAATTATAAGTTTTCGTAGCCATCACTAAAATATAAGTTAGAATATCTAAAATGTTAGTAATAATGTCACAATTACGAATCTGTATTCGGTTTGTCAAGATATGCTTGTAGATGAAAGTTAGCTTATAGGAAAGTGAAGAAGTAAAGTAAGAAAAGAATATCTAATTATAAGTTTTCGTAGCCATCACTAAAATATAAGTTAGAATATCTAAAATGTTAGTAATAATGTCACAATTACGAATCTGTATTCGGTTTGTCAAGATATGCTTGTAGATGAAAGTTAGCTTATAGGAAAGTGAAGAAGTAAAGTAAGAAAAGAATATCTAATTATAAGTTTTCGTAGCCATCACTAAAATATAAGTTAGAATATCTAAAATGTTAGTAATAATGTCACAATTACGAATCTGTATTCGGTTTGTCAAGATATGCTTGTAGATGAAAGTTAGCTTATAGGAAAGTGAAGAAGTAAAGTAAGAAAAGAATATCTAATTATAAGTTTTCGTAGCCATCACTAAAATATAAGTTAGAATATCTAAAATGTTAGTAATAATGTCACAATTACGAATCTGTATTCGGTTTGTCAAGATATGCTTGTAGATGAAAGTTAGCTTATAGGAAAGTGAAGAAGTAAAGTAAGAAAAGAATATCTAATTATAAGTTTTCGTAGCCATCACTAAAATATAAGTTAGAATATCTAAAATGTTAGTAATAATGTCACAATTACGAATCTGTATTCGGTTTGTCAAGATATGCTTGTAGATGAAAGTTAGCTTATAGGAAAGTGAAGAAGTAAAGTAAGAAAAGAATATCTAATTATAAGTTTTCGTAGCCATCACTAAAATATAAGTTAGAATATCTAAAATGTTAGTAATAATGTCACAATTACGAATCTGTATTCGGTTTGTCAAGATATGCTTGTAGATGAAAGTTAGCTTATAGGAAAGTGAAGAAGTAAAGTAAGAAAAGAATATCTAATTATAAGTTTTCGTAGCCATCACTAAAATATAAGTTAGAATATCTAAAATGTTAGTAATAATGTCACAATTACGAATCTGTATTCGGTTTGTCAAGATATGCTTGTAGATGAAAGTTAGCTTATAGGAAAGTGAAGAAGTAAAGTAAGAAAAGAATATCTAATTATAAGTTTTCGTAGCCATCACTAAAATATAAGTTAGAATATCTAAAATGTTAGTAATAATGTCACAATTACGAATCTGTATTCGGTTTGTCAAGATATGCTTGTAGATGAAAGTTAGCTTATAGGAAAGTGAAGAAGTAAAGTAAGAAAAGAATATCTAATTATAAGTTTTCGTAGCCATCACTAAAATATAAGTTAGAATATCTAAAATGTTAGTAATAATGTCACAATTACGAATCTGTATTCGGTTTGTCAAGATATGCTTGTAGATGAAAGTTAGCTTATAGGAAAGTGAAGAAGTAAAGTAAGAAAAGAATATCTAATTATAAGTTTTCGTAGCCATCACTAAAATATAAGTTAGAATATCTAAAATGTTAGTAATAATGTCACAATTACGAATCTGTATTCGGTTTGTCAAGATATGCTTGTAGATGAAAGTTAGCTTATAGGAAAGTGAAGAAGTAAAGTAAGAAAAGAAGATAGAATTTCAGTTTTAAGGAGTATGCTTTGAGAAGTAATAAGTATTTATAAAAGTGAAGAAGTAAAGTAAGAAAAGAAGATAGAATTTCAGTTTTAAGGAGTATGCTTTGAGAAGTAATAAGTATTTATAAAAGTGAAGAAGTAAAGTAAGAAAAGAAGATGAAATTTCAGTTTTAAGGAGTATGCTTTGAGAAGTAATAAGTATTTATAAAAGTGAAGAAGTAAAGTAAGAAAAGAAGATGAAATTTCAGTTTTAAGGAGTATGCTTTGAGAAGTAATAAGTATTTATAAAAGTGAAGAAGTAAAGTAAGAAAAGAAGATGAAATTTCAGTTTTAAGGAGTATGCTTTGAGAAGTAATATGAATTTATAAAAGTGAAGAAGTAAAGTAAGAAAAGAAGATAGAATTTAAGTTTTAAGGAGTATGCTTTGAGAAGTAATAAGTATTTATAAAAGTGAAGAAGTAAAGTAAGAAAAGAAGATAGAGTTTCAGTTTTAAGGAGTATGCTTTGAGAAGTAATAAGTATTTATAAAAGTGAAGAAGTAAAGTAAGAAAAGAAGATGAAATTTCAGTTTTAAGGAGTATGCTTTGAGAAGTAATAAGTATTTATAAAAGTGAAGAAGTAAAGTAAGAAAAGAAGATAGAATTTAAGTTTTAAGGAGTATGCTTTGAGAAGTAATAAGTATTTATAAAAGTGAAGAAGTAAAGTAAGAAAAGAAGATGAAATTTCAGTTTTAAGGAGTATGCTTTGAGAAGTAATAAGTATTTATAAAAGTGAAGAAGTAAAGTAAGAAAAGAAGATGAAATTTCAGTTTTAAGGAGTATGCTTTGAGAAGTAATATGAATTTATAAAAGTGAAGAAGTAAAGTAAGAAAAGAAGATAGAATTTAAGTTTTAAGGAGTATGCTTTGAGAAGTAATAAGTATTTATAAAAGTGAAGAAGTAAAGTAAGAAAAGAAGATAGAATTTAAGTTTTAAGGAGTATGCTTTGAGAAGTAATAAGAATTTATAAAAGTGAAGAAGTAGAGTAAGAAAAGAAGATAGAATTTAAGTTTTAAGGAGTATGCTTTGAGAAGTAATAAGTATTTTAAAAAGTGAAGAAGTAAAGTAAGAAAAGAAGATAGAATTTAAGTTTTAAGGAGTATGCTTTGAGAAGTAATAAGAATTTATAAAAGTGAAGAAGTAGAGTAAGAAAAGAAGATAGAATTTCAGTTTTAAGGAGTATGCTTTGAGAAGTAATAAGTATTTATAAAAGTGAAGAAGTAAAGTAAGAAAAGAAGATAGAATTTCAATTTTAAGGAGTATGCTTTGAGAAGTAATAAGTATTTATAAAAGTGAAGAAGTAAAGTAAGAAAAGAAGATGAAATTTCAGTTTTAAGGAGTATGCTTTGAGAAGTAATATGAATTTATAAAAGTGAAGAAGTAAAGTAAGAAAAGAAGATGAAATTTCAGTTTTAAGGAGTATGCTTTGAGAAGTAATAAGTATTTATAAAAGTGAAGAAGTAAAGTAAGAAAAGAATATCTAATTATAAGTTTTTGTAGCCATCACTAAAATATAAGTTAGAATATCTAAAATGTTAGTAATAATGTCACAATTACGAATCTGTATTCGGTTTGTCAAGATATGCTTGTAGATGAAAGTTAGCTTATAGGAAAGTGAAGAAGTAAAGTAAGAAAAGAATATCTAATTATAAGTTTTAAGTAGCCATGCACTAAGAAGTAAGTTAGAATATCTAAAAGTGTTAGTAAGTAGATGTCACAAAACGAATCTAGTATTTCGGTTTTCAAGGAGTATGCTTTGTAGATGTAATAAGTTAGCTTATAGGAAAGTGAAGAAGTAAAGTAAGAAAAGAAGATCTAATTATCAAGTTTTAAGTAGCCATGCACTAAGAAGTAATTAGTATTTATAAAAGTGAAGAAGTAAAGTAAGAAAAGAAGATGAAATTTCAGTTTTAAGGAGTATGCTTTGAGAAGTAATATGAATTTATAAAAATGAAGAAGTAAAGTAAGAAAAGAAGATGAAATTTCAGTTTTAAGGAGTATGCTTTGAGAAGTAATAAGTATTTATAAAAGTGAAGAAGTAAAGTAAGAAAAGAATATCGTAGCCATCACTAAAATATAAGTTAGAATATCTAAAATGTTAGTAATAATGTCACAATTACGAATCTGTATTCGGTTTGTCAAGATATGCTTGTAGCCATCACTAAAATATAAGTTAGAATATCTAAAATGTTAGTAATAATGTCACAATTACGAATCTGTATTCGGTTTGTCAAGATATGCTTGTAGATGAAAGTTAGCTTATAGGAAAGTGAAGAAGTAAAGTAAGAAAAGAATATCTAATTATAAGTTTTCGTAGCCATCACTAAAATATAAGTTAGAATATCTAAAATGTTAGTAATAATGTCACAATTACGAATCTGTATTCGGTTTGTCAAGATATGCTTGTAGATGAAAGTTAGCTTATAGGAAAGTGAAGAAGTAAAGTAAGAAAAGAATATCTAATTATAAGTTTTCGTAGCCATCACTAAAATATAAGTTAGAATATCTAAAATGTTAGTAATAATGTCACAATTACGAATCTGTATTCGGTTTGTCAAGATATGCTTGTAGATGAAAGTTAGCTTATAGGAAAGTGAAGAAGTAAAGTAAGAAAAGAATATCTAATTATAAGTTTTCGTAGCCATCACTAAAATATAAGTTAGAATATCTAAAATGTTAGTAATAATGTCACAATTACGAATCTGTATTCGGTTTGTCAAGATATGCTTGTAGATGAAAGTTAGCTTATAGGAAAGTGAAGAAGTAAAGTAAGAAAAGAATATCTAATTATAAGTTTTTCGTAGCCATCACTAAAATATAAGTTAGAATATCTAAAATGTTAGTAATAATGTCACAATTACGAATCTGTATTCGGTTTGTCAAGATATGCTTGTAGATGAAAGTTAGCTTATAGGAAAGTGAAGAAGTAAAGTAAGAAAAGAATATCTAATTATAAGTTTTCGTAGCCATCACTAAAATATAAGTTAGAATATCTAAAATGTTAGTAATAATGTCACAATTACGAATCTGTATTCGGTTTGTCAAGATATGCTTGTAGATGAAAGTTAGCTTATAGGAAAGTGAAGAAGTAAAGTAAGAAAAGAATATCTAATTATAAGTTTTCGTAGCCATCACTAAAATATAAGTTAGAATATCTAAAATGTTAGTAATAATGTCACAATTACGAATCTGTATTCGGTTTGTCAAGATATGCTTGTAGATGAAAGTTAGCTTATAGGAAAGTGAAGAAGTAAAGTAAGAAAAGAATATCTAATTATAAGTTTTCGTAGCCATCACTAAAATATAAGTTAGAATATCTAAAATGTTAGTAATAATGTCACAATTACGAATCTGTATTCGGTTTGTCAAGATATGCTTGTAGATGAAAGTTAGCTTATAGGAAAGTGAAGAAGTAAAGTAAGAAAAGAATATCTAATTATAAGTTTTCGTAGCCATCACTAAAATATAAGTTAGAATATCTAAAATGTTAGTAATAATGTCACAATTACGAATCTGTATTCGGTTTGTCAAGATATGCTTGTAGATGAAAGTTAGCTTATAGGAAAGTGAAGAAGTAAAGTAAGAAAAGAATATCTAATTATAAGTTTTCGTAGCCATCACTAAAATATAAGTTAGAATATCTAAAATGTTAGTAATAATGTCACAATTACGAATCTGTATTCGGTTTGTCAAGATATGCTTGTAGATGAAAGTTAGCTTATAGGAAAGTGAAGAAGTAAAAGTAAGAAAAGAATATCTAATTATAAGTTTTCGTAGCCATCACTAAAATATAAGTTAGAATATCTAAAATGTTAGTAATAATGTCACAATTACGAATCTGTATTCGGTTTGTCAAGATATGCTTGTAGATGAAAGTTAGCTTATAGGAAAGTGAAGAAGTAAAGTAAGAAAAGAATATCTAATTATAAGTTTTCGTAGCCATCACTAAAATATAAGTTAGAATATCTAAAATGTTAGTAATAATGTCACAATTACGAATCTGTATTCGGTTTGTCAAGATATGCTTGTAGATGAAAGTTAGCTTATAGGAAAGTGAAGAAGTAAAGTAAGAAAAGAATATCTAATTATAAGTTTTCGTAGCCATCACTAAAATATAAGTTAGAATATCTAAAATGTTAGTAATAATGTCACAATTACGAATCTGTATTCGGTTTGTCAAGATATGCTTGTAGATGAAAGTTAGCTTATAGGAAAGTGAAGAAGTAAAGTAAGAAAAGAATATCTAATTATAAGTTTTCGTAGCCATCACTAAAATATAAGTTAGAATATCTAAAATGTTAGTAATAATGTCACAATTACGAATCTGTATTCGGTTTGTCAAGATATGCTTGTAGATGAAAGTTAGCTTATAGGAAAGTGAAGAAGTAAAGTAAGAAAAGAATATCTAATTATAAGTTTTCGTAGCCATCACTAAAATATAAGTTAGAATATCTAAAATGTTAGTAATAATGTCACAATTACGAATCTGTATTCGGTTTGTCAAGATATGCTTGTAGATGAAAGTTAGCTTATAGGAAAGTGAAGAAGTAAAGTAAGAAAAGAATATCTAATTATAAGTTTTCGTAGCCATCACTAAAATATAAGTTAGAATATCTAAAATGTTAGTAATAATGTCACAATTACGAATCTGTATTCGGTTTGTCAAGATATGCTTGTAGATGAAAGTTAGCTTATAGGAAAGTGAAGAAGTAAAGTAAGAAAAGAATATCTAATTATAAGTTTTCGTAGCCATCACTAAAATATAAGTTAGAATATCTAAAATGTTAGTAATAATGTCACAATTACGAATCTGTATTCGGTTTGTCAAGATATGCTTGTAGATGAAAGTTAGCTTATAGGAAAGTGAAGAAGTAAAGTAAGAAAAGAATATCTAATTATAAGTTTTCGTAGCCATCACTAAAATATAAGTTAGAATATCTAAAATGTTAGTAATAATGTCACAATTACGAATCTGTATTCGGTTTGTCAAGATATGCTTGTAGATGAAAGTTAGCTTATAGGAAAGTGAAGAAGTAAAGTAAGAAAAGAATATCTAATTATAAGTTTTCGTAGCCATCACTAAAATATAAGTTAGAATATCTAAAATGTTAGTAATAATGTCACAATTACGAATCTGTATTCGGTTTGTCAAGATATGCTTGTAGATGAAAGTTAGCTTATAGGAAAGTGAAGAAGTAAAGTAAGAAAAGAATATCTAATTATAAGTTTTTCGTAGCCATCACTAAAATATAAGTTAGAATATCTAAAATGTTAGTAATAATGTCACAATTACGAATCTGTATTCGGTTTGTCAAGATATGCTTGTAGATGAAAGTTAGCTTATAGGAAAGTGAAGAAGTAAAGTAAGAAAAGAATATCTAATTATAAGTTTTCGTAGCCATCACTAAAATATAAAGTTAGAATATCTAAAATGTTAGTAATAATGTCACAATTACGAATCTGTATTCGGTTTGTCAAGATATGCTTGTAGATGAAAGTTAGCTTATAGGAAAGTGAAGAAGTAAAGTAAGAAAAGAATATCTAATTATAAGTTTTCGTAGCCATCACTAAAATATAAGTTAGAATATCTAAAATGTTAGTAATAATGTCACAATTACGAATCTGTATTCGGTTTGTCAAGATATGCTTGTAGATGAAAGTTAGCTTATAGGAAAGTGAAGAAGTAAAGTAAGAAAAGAATATCTAATTATAAGTTTTCGTAGCCATCACTAAAATATAAGTTAGAATATCTAAAATGTTAGTAATAATGTCACAATTACGAATCTGTATTCGGTTTGTCAAGATATGCTTGTAGATGAAAGTTAGCTTATAGGAAAGTGAAGAAGTAAAGTAAGAAAAGAATATCTAATTATAAGTTTTCGTAGCCATCACTAAAATATAAGTTAGAATATCTAAAATGTTAGTAATAATGTCACAATTACGAATCTGTATTCGGTTTGTCAAGATATGCTTGTAGATGAAAGTTAGCTTATAGGAAAGTGAAGAAGTAAAGTAAGAAAGAATATCTAATTATAAGTTTTCGTAGCCATCACTAAAATATAAGTTAGAATATCTAAAATGTTAGTAATAATGTCACAATTACGAATCTGTATTCGGTTTGTCAAGATATGCTTGTAGATGAAAGTTAGCTTATAGGAAAGTGAAGAAGTAAAGTAAGAAAAGAATATCTAATTATAAGTTTTCGTAGCCATCACTAAAATATAAGTTAGAATATCTAAAATGTTAGTAATAATGTCACAATTACGAATCTGTATTCGGTTTGTCAAGATATGCTTGTAGATGAAAGTTAGCTTATAGGAAAGTGAAGAAGTAAAGTAAGAAAAGAATATCTAATTATAAGTTTTCGTAGCCATCACTAAAATATAAGTTAGAATATCTAAAATGTTAGTAATAATGTCACAATTACGAATCTGTATTCGGTTTGTCAAGATATGCTTGTAGATGAAAGTTAGCTTATAGGAAAGTGAAGAAGTAAAGTAAGAAAAGAATATCTAATTATAAGTTTTCGTAGCCATCACTAAAATATAAGTTAGAATATCTAAAATGTTAGTAATAATGTCACAATTACGAATCTGTATTCGGTTTGTCAAGATATGCTTGTAGATGAAAGTTAGCTTATAGGAAAGTGAAGAAGTAAAGTAAGAAAAGAATATCTAATTATAAGTTTTCGTAGCCATCACTAAAATATAAGTTAGAATATCTAAAATGTTAGTAATAATGTCACAATTACGAATCTGTATTCGGTTTGTCAAGATATGCTTGTAGATGAAAGTTAGCTTATAGGAAAGTGAAGAAGTAAAGTAAGAAAAGAATATCTAATTATAAGTTTTCGTAGCCATCACTAAAATATAAGTTAGAATATCTAAAATGTTAGTAATAATGTCACAATTACGAATCTGTATTCGGTTTGTCAAGATATGCTTGTAGATGAAAGTTAGCTTATAGGAAAGTGAAGAAGTAAAGTAAGAAAAGAATATCTAATTATAAGTTTTCGTAGCCATCACTAAAATATAAGTTAGAATATCTAAAATGTTAGTAATAATGTCACAATTACGAATCTGTATTCGGTTTGTCAAGATATGCTTGTAGATGAAAGTTAGCTTATAGGAAAGTGAAGAAGTAAAGTAAGAAAAGAATATCTAATTATAAGTTTTCGTAGCCATCACTAAAATATAAGTTAGAATATCTAAAATGTTAGTAATAATGTCACAATTACGAATCTGTATTCGGTTTGTCAAGATATGCTTGTAGATGAAAGTTAGCTTATAGGAAAGTGAAGAAGTAAAGTAAGAAAAGAATATCTAATTATAAGTTTTCGTAGCCATCACTAAAATATAAGTTAGAATATCTAAAATGTTAGTAATAATGTCACAATTACGAATCTGTATTCGGTTTGTCAAGATATGCTTGTAGATGAAAGTTAGCTTATAGGAAAGTGAAGAAGTAAAGTAAGAAAAGAATATCTAATTATAAGTTTTCGTAGCCATCACTAAAATATAAGTTAGAATATCTAAAATGTTAGTAATAATGTCACAATTACGAATCTGTATTCGGTTTGTCAAGATATGCTTGTAGATGAAAAGTTAGCTTATAGGAAAGTGAAGAAGTAAAGTAAGAAAAGAATATCTAATTATAAGTTTTCGTAGCCATCACTAAAATATAAGTTAGAATATCTAAAATGTTAGTAATAATGTCACAATTACGAATCTGTATTCGGTTTGTCAAGATATGCTTGTAGATGAAAGTTAGCTTAATAGGAAAGTGAAGAAGTAAAGTAAGAAAAGAATATCTAATTATAAGTTTTCGTAGCCATCACTAAAATATAAGTTGAATATCTAAAATGTTAGTAATAATGTCACAATTACGAATCTGTATTCGGTTTGTCAAGATATGCTTGTAGATGAAAGTTAGCTTATAGGAAAGTGAAGAAGTAAAGTAAGAAAAGAATATCTAATTATAAGTTTTCGTAGCCATCACTAAAATATAAGTTAGAATATCTAAAATGTTAGTAATAATGTCACAATTACGAATCTGTATTCGGTTTGTCAAGATATGCTTGTAGATGAAAGTTAGCTTATAGGAAAGTGAAGAAGTAAAGTAAGAAAAGAATATCTAATTATAAGTTTCGTAGCCATCACTAAAATATAAGTTAGAATATCTAAAATGTTAGTAATAATGTCACAATTACGAATCTGTATTCGGTTTGTCAAGATATGCTTGTAGATGAAAGTTAGCTTATAGGAAAGTGAAGAAGTAAAGTAAGAAAAGAATATCTAATTATAAGTTTTCGTAGCCATCACTAAAATATAAGTTAGAATATCTAAAATGTTAGTAATAATGTCACAATTACGAATCTGTATTCGGTTTGTCAAGATATGCTTGTAGATGAAAGTTAGCTTATAGGAAAAGTGAAGAAGTAAAGTAAGAAAAGAATATCTAATTATAAGTTTTCGTAGCCATCACTAAAAATATAAGTTAGAATATCTAAAATGTTAGTAATAATGTCACAATTACGAATCTGTATTCGGTTTGTCAAGATATGCTTGTAGATGAAAGTTAGCTTATAGGAAAGTGAAGAAGTAAAGTAAGAAAAGAATATCTAATTATAAGTTTTCGTAGCCATCACTAAAATATAAGTTAGAATATCTAAAATGTTAGTAATAATGTCACCAATTACGAATCTGTATTCGGTTTGTCAAGATATGCTTGTAGATGAAAGTTAGCTTATAGGAAAGTGAAGAAGTAAAGTAAGAAAAGAATATCTAATTATAAGTTTTCGTAGCCATCACTAAAATATAAGTTAGAATATCTAAAATGTTAGTAATAATGTCACAATTACGAATCTGTATTCGGTTTGTCAAGATATGCTTGTAGATGAAAGTTAGCTTATAGGAAAGTGAAGAAGTAAAGTAAGAAAAGAATATCTAATTATAAGTTTTCGTAGCCATCACTAAAATATAAGTTAGAATATCTAAAATGTTAGTAATAATGTCACAATTACGAATCTGTATTCGGTTTGTCAAGATATGCTTGTAGATGAAAGTTAGCTTATAGGAAAGTGAAGAAGTAAAGTAAGAAAAGAATATCTAATTATAAGTTTTCGTAGCCATCACTAAAATATAAGTATAGAATATCTAAAATGTTAGTAATAATTGTTCACAATTACGAATCTGTATTCGGTTTGTCAAGATATGCTTGTAGATGAAAGTTAGCTTATAGGAAAGTGAAGAAGTAAAGTAAGAAAAGAATCTCC
>CAMPDV010003354.1:0-52552 GCA_946699065.1 Loxodes magnus | reverse complement strand
ATTCAAAATTTCACAGTTCATTATTATTTTTAAATATCTTCATTATTCAAATTGCATCCTTAAAGATTTAAACTTTTAAGACCTTAAAGGGAAACTAATTAGTTTATGAAACTTTATTCTTAGAAACTACAATAAGCTAAATTTAATTCTTTCAATTAGGTATTGTTCTAATTTATAGTTTTCAACGTTTTAATACTTAGTTCCTTTATACTTATCAAAAGTAATACTTCATAGTTTTTAGCAACTTTAAAAAATTTGCTATAGAGTTTCGTTTGAAATGGTTTTTATGAAATTTATTGAGATTTTTTGTAATTTTAGCCAAAACTAGCTACTTGTAAAAAATCTTCATCCTTTAACTGTTTTAATGACATTAAAGTTAAATCTCTTAGTTAGGTGTATTCTATAACATTAGAAGTAAGCTTTAGCCATTGAAACCGTTACAGTATTTTATTTATATAACTTCTAGCTATACAAAATTACATAGGAAAAAATTAACTAAAAATTTAACCATTTCAATGTAATAAAGACCCTAAAATTAGAGTTTTCAAATTTAATCTATTAAATCTTTCAAAATCTTGCTAAGAAAAATTAATTTTTCCTTATAAACAAATATTACTTAAAGAAGGACACAAATCAATAAACTTTTCAACGTTTTTGTTTCCATTAATGTCTATTTATTCAACTAAGACTCCTTTTACCCTCAAATAATCTCTTAATAAGTCATAATTAATTTATTAACTATTGATGAATATCAGTTTTAGATTTAAGTTTAAGCAATAATCTATTAGAAAATTTCCTTTTAATTAGTTGCTCTTCTCATTATAAAATTAAATAAGCTGTAAACTAGTGAGATTCTATAGAAAGCTTAAGTTTTAGTCATCTAATTTATCGTTAATAATTAACTCTTTTAAACTTTTTAACAGAGAAAGATTAAGTAAAGTGAAGTTGTTTAACTCTAAAAATCCTTCTATATAAATTTCGCTTAAATGAATAAAATTATTTTTCTTACTTTTTTAGTTTTTGTCTTATTTAAATGGCCTTAGTGAATGCTTCTTAAATTTGCTTATTTAAACTAACCGAAAAATGTTAACTTAAGTTAAATCTAATAACTATACTTCACAAAGAATCATTTACTTGAATATTCATTCTATTTTATTTTTTATTTATTATAAGTTTCCTTTATATTATGGTATTGCTAGCAAAGCAAATTTATAATTAAAGCGATATAAATATCTATTTACTTATTACAAGTGACAAATATTCTTTATTTCTAAGAAATTCAAATATATGAGTGAGAATGTAAGTTTTCTTTCATATTGCGTGTTAAATAAATGCTTAAGTGTTTGGCTTTTCTACTTCTTTATTTTTTTGTAATAAGCTTTAATTTATAATATCTTAATGAGTTTATTACTTTTCTACGTTTTTATCATATTCAAGCAAAATAGAAGAATTAATAACCTAATTATTTTATTTTTCCTTTATATTTTCTTACTACTGATTTTAAATGCTTTAGAATTATTGATTTTCTTAAGTTGAAAATTCTAAGTTTGAAAGATTGTTGCTTAACTATTCCATATAAGTTATTATAATATTTTAAATTATAAATTTATAACAAAAATATATTGAAAAAAAGATAAAATAAAAAAGGCAATTCAAATTAAAAAATAAAAAAATAAAAAAGATTGAAATAAATAGAAAATAAATTAGACATAATCAAATTAGGTATAACAATTTACTAAACTTGACTTAAAAATAGAAAAAATATATAAAAAACAAAAGAATAAAAAAAATTAAAAAGTAAATCTTAAAAAGATTTAAATGTAAAAAAAAAAACAATAAAAAGAACGAAAAGAAAGATGAAAAAAAATCCTTATGAAAATCTACAAAAAGAAAAAAAAGTTTTTAAATTAAATTATTTCATAAATAATTAAATTAAATAATATTTCCTTTAAAATACAAGAATATTACTACGTAAATAAGTATTTTGTCCTTTTTCATTATTGATCATTAATTTTTTACTATTTTCTATTTATTATTTATTTTTTTAAATACTTTTTTTAATTTGTAATTTTTTTTCTTCTTTTCGTCGTATTTTTCTTATTTAAAAATTAAATATTTATTTTTTTATTTTAAAATGCTTTTTCAATACTTTTTTGAATTTTTTGAATTTTACTTTTCTATATTATTATGATTTTTTTATATATTTTTTTAATCAGCAGATGTTGAGATACCACCCAATTTTTATGTTACATTATATTATATTTTTTTATTTTTTCTGATTTATTTACTTAAGCAAATCTTTAAAAATTTTCTCTATTTTTTGGTTATTTTCTTGTCTCATTTTTTATTATTTTAAAAACTAGAATATTTTAATTGCTTTAATTCTAATAATAAATAGTTATTTATCCATTTAACATTAATTTTTATATTAAATATAAATTTTTTTATTCTTTTTTTAAATTTATAACTAAAATTTATAACTAAAATTTATAACTAAAATTTATAACTAAAATTTATAATTATTTTTAGTAAAAGTATTCCAAATGTTTCTCTCCTTTTTTCTTAGTTAAAAATCACTAAAGAAATATTTAAAAATAAAAATAGAAAATTATTTGCTAAAAATCTCTTCACAAACGGTATAATCTTAGTCAAGCTACGATTAATAAAAAATACTTTAAGAACTCAAATTTATGCAATTAGAAAAATTTTAAACTTTTAAGAACTGTATTAGAACTAGCTGAAAATTGAACACCTTATGACTAATTAATAAGAAATAAATAAATAGTGAATTATCAGGATACAATAATTTTAAACAAAATTTAATCAATTCGCAGAGTTTACTGAAAGCGTATTACTGTAAAAATGGAGATGAATGATTCGATGGATGTAGAGCAACAGCCTGCTACAAATTATATTCCTTATTGGTAAATAATGAGATGTTGAAACTGCAAACTAACAGGGCACAAAGTTAGAAGCTGCTTCCAATTATAATAGAAATAAAAGAAAATAGTAAAAAAATAATTTGAAAATATTTTCAGAATCTTTTGCAATCAAGAAGGTAAACTCTACAGGAAAAAAATACTCCAGATAAACAAAGAAGCTCAAAACATATAGAATCAATTAACGAATTTAATAATAAATGAATGGGAAGCGATCTATCAGAAACTCTCAAAAAAATAGATTAAAAATCCTTAGAACGTATGATAAACAAGATCCAAGTAAATATGAAATCTCTTTTATTTAACATTAAACTTTTGATTTGTGATTAACCAAATAAAGGTTGAAATCACGTAAATAAATAAAATAAATAAAATTTAAATTACTTTAGATTTAAATTAGAAATTTTAGATTAATAAAATATTTTTTTGTGATATTTCTCATTAAAATTAATAATAATTATTTATTTATATATTTTAAGAAAATATTTAAAAAATATTTTTTATTTATTTATGTTTTTTATTGATTTTATTATAATCTTTTTTCATTCTGCATTATTATTGGATTAAAAATTATGGATGTAGTCAGGAAAGCTTGTAGATATTCTGGTGTAACTACGTTGAAAGTAATCTCACTTAGGAAAGTATGGACAAGCTCGAAAGAGACAAGTCTAGCTTGCTCGAGGGTTCTTTGTATGAATGCTTTACTATCTGGCCTATTAATTTAATTACTAATTTTTATTTATATCTTATTAAAGGAGACTGAGCATTTGATTCGAGGTTTTAAGGAAAATTTTTAACAAGCAGATTCCCCATTTAAAGAAACTAACGTCCCTCATTGGACGAATAGAATAATAACAACGAATATGAGAACATTTTTTTAATATACAATATTAATATTGAAATTTCTTTGTGCCAATAAGTTGCTACGCGCTTTATAATCATATTTTTATTATTTATTTTTTATTTAATATATTAAAAAATCAATTCTTTATAGTTTCTAGACGATAATTTTGAGTATTAATTTGATAAAGAAGAGTATCAATCTTAAATTATTTTTAAGTATATTTAAATTTATTATATAAATAAATAGAAAGAAGCAATCCTCCAACTGAAACTGACTTAAACTCTGGTATCAGGAAGTACCTTGCATAGGCGATGAACAGCCAAGAGAAGAGAAGACAAGATCGAAGAGGCATCAAGTAACATTAATGATGAAAGATGCTAGATGCTCAGGTCTCTTAAGGTAGAACTCCGATCACGACCCTATAGAAGACAAAACTCACAAGGAAATTGCTAGCACTGTGGAAGACTTCATTAAAGAATTTTTTAACTTTAAAACTCTTTAATAAAGAACTTCGCATCATTGAGGTGCTACACGTTCTATAATCTAATTTATTTATATGATATTTAATTAATTTTTATTTCTTTATTAGAAATAAATTTAAAGTTAAAGTTTCTTCTTCATTTTATTTTCATTTATCTAATTTGTGAATTCCTTAGATATTATTTCTATTGGAATTGCTTTTTTAGACAATTTATTGCTATTGATGTACTTATAATTATGAAATCATCTTCTTTTTTTAGCCTTTTTTCTTAATCTTTATTCTTTAGTATCATTTAACTGCTTCTTTTTCACTATATTGAGCCATTGTTATAAATCTTTATCTAACTCTTTTATCTTTTGTTTTATACTTTTCTTTAGACTTAAAACATAGTATAAGCATATTTTCATTCATAAATTAATAGATATTATGCTAGAATTTTTTCAACTGCAAATATTAAAAACGACATAGCTTATTAATCGGAAAATTATTTATTATTGTTATTTCTATTCTATTTCAAGGATTTGGTCTTACTTCATTTTACTTAGGGAATTTTTTTTTAATTTTATGAAATCCTGTCATTTTTTGCTTTTTAAAGCTGTTTCAGTTTTTGATTATAGAGATATGTTTTTTTTAGCTGCTTTGAGGAAATTTATGTAATTAATTATGCAAAAACTTTTCCTAATTTTTTATTTATTTTCTTTGCTAATTAATTGAAGATCTTACGAAGGTTATAATAGTTACTTATAAAATATGTGCTAAGGAAGAGATGCTTTTTTTCTCTCCTGCTTTGAGGAGAAATGGTGTAAAAAGCCCTACTTGAAGCTTTATAATATTTGTATAAATTTTAAAAAGATTAGAAATTTGATTAAAAAGTATATAGCAAATTAGTGATTTATAATTATAAATTAAAATAATTTTATATATACTTAAAGTTATTTTTAATGCTTAAAATCAATTTTTATTTCATAATTTATATACTTAACACTATATTTCTTTATTATAAAATTAAAGGAGATTTATTTACTATGAAATTAATAGTTTTATAAAAAAAAAATGGCTCCAAAGAAGCAAAACTCTTAAAATCAAATGAGCAATCAGCAATAAGATAAAATCATTGAAATTTACTCTTTGAAAGCTGATAATAAAAAACTTTAAGATATAGTTTAAGATTTAGCCTAAAGAATTAGTTCATTAGCTTGTATTATCATCCCATTTTAAAACGAAAACACTTGGATAAAAACAAAAATCTCTCTCAAACCTTCAATGCTCTAACTTAAACAAGAAATGGAAAGACGGAGTATAAAGTCAAACAAAATTGAAAAATTTAGTCATAGTAATCAACTCATTTCGAATCTCAATATGATCATATGGAAGTAGAAAATGAAATTAAGGCGATTCCCGCGAAGAAAATTAAAAGACTACAACGCCGCTGAAGATGCTACAAGATAGGATACATTTCAAGAAACTGTCCAATTAAATGCTTTAATTGCTAAAAAATAGGACATATCTTCAGAGATTGTTATTATTCAAGAGAAAACAATAATTAGAAAGCCAAAATACTTAAATAAAATAAAATAAATTATACTGTTTCCAAGAAGGATAATTTTACAATAAAAAATTATACAGCAGTGAATAATTATTTGCAGGACATTATAAATGCTTAAAATAGGAGAACGAGGTAAATTTTCAGTAATAATTGAGATTGAAGCAAAATACCAATAATTAAGAAGAGTTAATTCTGTGAAAGTCGATATGTAATAGAAGAGCAAGATTCTGGAGAATTAATGAATTTTAGAACCAATTTATAAATTACTCGTGATAAACCTAACGAATGTGATGTCACGTTAAATACATTATTATTATTATTATTCATCAATAACCTTTTTATTTATCAAATATCTTTAAAATTAATTTTTGCTTTTAAATTTTATTTTTTCAATTACTTAAAAATTAAATTTAAATTTACAAATAGTTTAGGCTAGGAATTAAAATAAATATAATAAATTGGTTCAAAACAATTAAACATTTTTAATTAATTAAATATTCTCAAAATTTATTTTATCTCCTAATTATTTATAATTAGATATAGCACCGAAGGGGAATGATACAAAGAGCCAAATTCAAAGTTATTATTTTGGTCATCTGCACAAATTTAATTTTTTGCGAGATGACGTGCTTATACAATTATTCAGAGAAGATAAGACTTCGATAACGACGATGGAAGTCTAACCTTCGATGGTGTCTTGGCATTTCCTAAAGATTAAACAGAGAATTATCAATCCTCAAACATAGCTTCTAGTGAAAACACTTTTTATTGTACTTTGTGACTTCAGGAAGCCATAATTATGAACTGCTATAAAATAGCTAATTTAAGAACTCAAAATTAAAAATATTCAACACCTTCAAAATATCCTCAATGAATTCTAAAACGAGCAAATGGATGTAAGTTCCATCTTGAATAATCCATTGAGTGTGGTCTGCATATTTAAAAAATCTACGATTTTTTTCGAATTGGTACAACTAAATTCAGAGACGAATCATCAATATCTTTAAAGATCTTAAATCTAGCTAAAAACTAACTAAATATATAAGTAGAAGGCCAATGCTTTAACTATACTAAATTATATTAATTATAATTTCAACAATTAAAACTTATAGAACGTCGATTTAATAAATGCTGACCTATCTGACACGACCTTCATCTCTTGTAACTTCTCTAATTCCAATCTCTCACTACCTAACCTTCGTAACACTAAATTCATAAAATACAATTTAGAAACTCCAACCTCACTTCCATGGTCACGGAACAAACTCACATCTTTACAGGTCACACAGATCGTGTATATTCCGTAGCCATCTCCTCTGATTTAACACCATAGTATAAGGAATTAGAGTCCAAGCCTTAAGAATCTACAAAATAGCTACAGACAAATGTAAGATCATGAGGGATCACACAAATTATGAATAGGCTGTGGCAATTTCCAGTGATACAAAGTTTATCGTATCGGCAAATGTTGATACGACGGTGAGACTAAGGGATGTCAAGACATTATCTTCATTAAGATTCTTTCAGGACGTTCCTCTATTGTGTATTTGGTTATTTTCTCATCTAACAACAAGTTTATTATATCTGGATCTTACGATAAAACTATAAGAATATGGAATAATCTGGTTAGCAAATATGTATATTATAAGAATCGTGCTGATTCTGTGGATAGTTTGTCGATATAAAAGGATAATTATTTGGTTGGTATCGAGTAATCAAAGTAATTTTCTGCTTAAACAAAAAATATAATTTCCGAAGATGGAACATAGATAAAATGTTGAAAGGTTCTTAGAATAGGGCTAACTAATAATAGGCCTAGATAGTTGAATTTTAAATTCCTTTATTATCTATTTAGGTGGATTAGAATAAGGTGTATGTTGAATATGGTTTAAGATTTTAGAATTGTAGTATGAATGGTGTACTTATGAGTGTTGAGGATAGAGGTCGATATATAAAATGATTGATTGATTTAAGACATTTTTTTAATTTTTAAATTTATAATTTAAAATTTCTTATTAAGCTTTTTTATTATTGAATATGTTCTTCTTATTTTCAATTAATTATTATTAAAGTTAAAAATTATAGATTTAGGATTTTTTCTAAGTACAAATTTTTTTGAGTATTATTATTTTAATTTATTTTTAATAATGTTATCTTATTTTTTAAACTAATTTCTAAATTATTTCCCATTTTGTTTTATTTATTTAAAGCAAAATAAAATTAAAATTTTAAGCGCATCATAAGTAAATTTTAAAATTGTCTTCTTTGTAAAAGATCTTTAGAATTTTTAGATGATTAATTAATTTAAGTAATTTTCTAGTTAAATTCAATCTTTTTTAATGCTTAAATTCGATATTATTTTTAATTTTTATGTATAATATATTTTTAAGATAAGAAAAATATTTTTTACTATAAACTTACGTAATATGGAAGCATGAAACTTGTAAAATCAAAAAATTCGTTTTGTGCTAAGCGTTAAGCATTAGAGGAGTGTATCTCAACTGACTAAAAATAGGGAAATCGGAATGAAAAAAGTTAAAAAGAAATAAAATTTATAGAAAAATTATAAAATATAAAGGATTTTAAGAAATTAAAATGGATTAAAAAATTTCTATAATTAAATTTTAATTTTAAAATCTTTATTTAAATGGTATTTTGCGAAATGAAAAATATTTTTGCTTATAGAAAAAAATTTTGTTTTTTTATTTTTTTGAATAGAAAAAAGCAAAAATGTATTTTTAATTATTGAATCAAAGGAAAATTTTTTGATTTTAAAAAATTTGAGTGAAA
This sequence comes from Loxodes magnus, assembly GCA_946699065.1. Lineage (NCBI taxonomy): Eukaryota > Ciliophora > Karyorelictea > Loxodida > Loxodidae > Loxodes > Loxodes magnus. Next base: position 43,952 of record CAMPDV010003354.1, on the reverse strand, counting down.
GTAAAAAATTTTGTTATAGAAAGTTTTTTTTATTTTTATTAGAATTTAGGTTAATTTTAAGGATCTAAAGAAAAAGGTGAGACAAGAATATGTAAAACATGGAATCGTGAAAAAATTTATTTTTGTTTTTTTGCTTTAAGCATTATAGTAAAGGAAAATTTTTGGAAGGATTATTTAAAAAAATTAGGGATAAAGTTTTTAGAAGATAAATTTTTATAATGGATTTTGGAAAACGTAGAGTAATAAAGATCTTTCAAAATTGTAATGCCCTTTTTGCTCTGAGTTTTACACTACAGAAAAATTGTGGGACTAAACAAAGTTGGAAAAAATTTAGAGGTTTATATAAGAGTGCTAAAATTAGTTTTTATAGGTTTTTAGAAATATTTCAAAATACAAAAAAACATCAAAAAGAGTTCAAAAATTTCTTTCTCTGGAATATTAACTTTTCAAATTATAAAAAAACGAGATATAACGCAATTTTTCTATTATTTTAAAATAAATTTTAAAGAATAAAAGAATTAATTAAAAAAAGATCTAAATAATTAAAAAAATAAAATAATAAAGATAAACATATTAAAATTCTCTTAAATGAATAAATTGTTAATTCTAATAAATAAAGCACAAATAAAAAATTCCATAAGAAAGATTAAAGTAAAATGCATTATCTTATAATATTTTGCTCAATTATAAAAAATTATTACAATACTAGACATGTTTAAATAAGAAAAACATATTTTATAAATAATAATAAACGAAAATGTTAAATTCGATAAAATAAAATGCTTTTATATAAAATTACCAAACGTTTTTATTATGCTCAATTTAAGCATAAGGGAAAAATATTTAGCAAAAGAATCATAAGTTAATTCTTAAAAATAAATTCAAAAATATGATACCAATAATTAAATTTAGATTCTCTGTTGACAGGCAAAAATAGTTAATTTTCTATTTCAAATCTTATTTTTAATCTATATTGAACAAAAAAAAAGAAAAAATTAAAGTAGAGAAAAGCATTAAGTAGAAATACTTTTTAATTTTTTAATCATGTCTTTTTTATGAATAAGAAATTCTCATAATGTATTTGCAAATAAAATATAAGAAACCACTAAAATAAAATTTTAAATTAAAAATAAAAATAAAAATTTGCACAAAAAAATGAAGCAAAATAAAAAAAAATTTAATTTAATTTAATTTAATTAAAAAAAAACTTAAAAGAGATTTAAATCAAACTGAATTCTTAGTTTGGTAAAATAATTCATTATATCTAAGTTTAAAAAGTATCTAAGTTAACTAAAAATGATCCACTTATTCTATAATTTTGAAAAACAACAAAAATTAAAAAAATTAACTGATATTATTCTTAAAAAACCGATCAACTAAATGTTTAAGCAACCAGAAAATTAATGAAAAATAAATTTTGCTTATTATAAAGTTTATTTAAGACTTTTTGAATTTCAAATAATTTAAGAGCGAAAAAAGAAATTTTTTGTGCAATAAGCAAACTAAAAAATTGAATCTTATAAAATTACAATAGTAAATCCAAATAAAAAAAGAGTATAATAAAAAAGAATTTGATGCAGAAGAACGAAAGATTCCAAAAACTTATATTTTATCTTTGACAACTTAAAAAACGTTGAAATAAATTTCGAAGAAAATGAAGTAATATTGTGCAATAAAATATTTGCATCTAAGGATAAAAATAGATCTTTTATAGTTAATAAAAAATTCAAAAAAAATCAAAACATATATGCATTTTTAGAAAATTTTATATTTAGAAAAATTTGTAATATCTTAACTAAAAATTAAAATTTCGATCATTAGCAAGTAAAACATAAAACTCTTAGAAAAACCATTAAATCTTTTTTATAAAAAAGTGAAAAGAGTTTATTGAGAGTAATTTTTCTGTTTTTTAGTTTGCTAAAAGGTTTAATTTAGGAGAAGATTATAGATTCCTACCTAAAGGATTTTATTAATATATTCTTTTTAGATTTAACTTATTTTCTATTCATAGTAGTATTTTTACGTTTTACTAATTTTTTTTTAAATATTTCTGAAATTAAAATAGATTTTTTGTTATAGATCTTATAAAATTAACTTAATCTTAACTTTTTTTAATTATATTTTTCCTAATATAAAAATAAATTCACTGTTTTTTAATATCACTATGGCGGCAACTTAGTTCTTTTAAGGCTTTATCCAACTAAAATTTTTTATCCAGTTTGGTGCATCATGTTTGTTGATTTAATTATAGATGAAATATTAAATTCTATTTTATAAATAATTAATAAAATAAAGAAATAGAGCACGTAGCACGTCATTGGCGCTCAACTCTTTCAATATTAACATTTAATTAAAAAAAACGTTCCAAAAACTCGTTGTTATTATTCTTTTCGTCCAATGATTCACATTAACTTCTCCAATTTGGAATCTGTTTATTAAAAAATTATTCTTAAGTCTTGAAACAAATGCTCCAGTCTTCTTGAATAAGATCCAAATAAGAATTAATAATTAAGTCATTAGTAGGCCTGTCATTCAAACTTTCGAATTGAGAACCCTCGAGCAAATAAGACTTGTTTCTTCCGAACTTGTCCACCCTTCCCAGTGTTGATATCTAATACGAGATTACTTGCATTGCAGTTACACTGCACCAGATAACCTGCTAGGTCTTCTGACCACGGCCAAAATCCATTTTTATAATAAAAATGTTTAACTCATAAATTATTTATATAGTCCAATTATATGAATTAATCTTAAAAAAAGGATTTTTTAACGTTTTTAATTAAAAGAATATATTTATCAATTCAACAAATTAGTAATTTTTTTTACTTAATTTTCTAATTTTCATCTTGATCTCATCATTTTTGGTTTACTCTTTTTTTAATTTTTTACTCTTCTGATTTATTTATAAAAATTAAAAAGAAAATGTAAATAATTATATATTAGGTTATTTCTAAGTTTTGCAGTAAGTATAAGGAAAGTTCTTTAAGATACATTCTTAATTTATCTTTTTAAGTTAAAGAGTACAATGCTAAATGAATTCGTTTAAAGTATTATTCTTATAAGAATCTAATTGAAATAGTTAAGTGTTTTTTATTAAATTTGTTTTGATATTCTGAGATGTATTAAGCACATTTAGACAATAAAAATCCAATTCAGAGTCTGGATTTTTAGCAGATTTAGTTTAGAAATTGTAAAAGTACAGAAATTTTAGTGTAGGAAAGAATTTGAATGAAAACTAGGAAATGTAATAAATTTTAGATTAAAAGACTTAAAGTGATTCTTTTATAAATCTTTATAATTTAATAATATAATATCAAATATATAAATTTAATTAACTGTAAGAATAAAACGCTTTATAGTTTAATGCTTATTACTATTAAATTCTTAGTACTCAAATATAATAATAAACTTAATTTCTAGTTATGACTATTGGCAGGGTATTAGTTAATTAGTAACTTTAATTTAAACTATTATTACTTTAAATTGAAATTTGATATCTTTAGATATAATAAATGGATAGAAACTAAAATAATCTAAGATGTAACTAAGCAAAACTTGAGGAGAACGAAGCCTTTTCTAACTCTCAAATTAATTAATAAGTTTCATGTAATAATCAAAAAATCTATTCAAATTAAGCTTCTTAAATCCAAGAATAATAAAATCAATCTAATATTTAAGATTTGGTAACTTAATAGCATCATTTTTCTTTTTCTTAAGAAAATTAAAAAGTTTAGCCTTAAAATAGAGAAATCGAACTTAGCTAAGAAGAAGATATAATTGAGTACTAAAGATAAATAACTTAATAATAAGATAAAGATACTTAAAATTCTAGCAATTCTCGTCAAAAAGTCTGAAGAAATTTTTTGTTTCCTTAAGAAAAGAGAAATTAGTAGCTTACAATAGGTAAATAAATTTCTAAGTATCTTTAGATATAAATTTTACAATTTAAGAATAAATGAATATAGTGGAGATGAATGCTATATAAAAAATAAGATGGAATGAATATTTAATTAAATAATTCATTCTGAAGTTGAAAAAATACAAATTATTAAAAGTCCTTAATTTTCTACTAGATTAAGTAATTAGATTTAAGAAAACTTTAGCAAAGCAATTTAGATGAAATTAAACGTAAGACAAAAAAAATAATTCTTTCAATAACTTAACAACATTAGAAATGAAAGAATTGGACTATGTTAGTAACTAGACTTTTTCTAATGTATCACTCTTCACTAATTTATAATGTCTCATTTTATGAAATGTTTGCCTAGAAGATTCTAGCCTTAGCTTTCTACAAATTCTAGTTAATTTATAAGTAATTGAAATTAAAGTTTTTGAAAAGAAAAAACAAGATAACTGGAAAATTTCTAATAAGGTACTGCTTAAGCATAAACCTAAAAGAACTTTATATATTAAGCTAGGATATTAACTATGATTTTATAAAGGAATATTTAATTCAAAAAGGATAACTTATTGAAGAAATTTCAATAAACTAAAATGAACAGGCTGATATATTTTTTCATTTATGTCCTTCTTTAAATAAAATAGATTTGTGAAATTAATTACCTTCATTTAAATAGAACAAAGACCAAATAAGTTGAAAGAATTGGCAAAGCTTATCTTTGTTATTTATAAATAATTAAAATAATACTGATTTTTCAAATTTTTTATCCCATTCGTTCACATAACTGGAAGTAATATAAATTTCTTTTTGTGATAATTTTGATGGGGAAAATTTAAAACGAATTATTACAGAATACTCCTAATCTAAATACATTAAGCTTAACATTTTTAACTAATTTAACAGATTAAGAATTTTAATATATAGGATAATACGGATAAAAATTAAAGTCTCTAGATATTGGATTTTCGAATGATATTTCCAATGAGACACTTCAATATATTATTCAAAACTGCTTTAACTTAAAGGAATTTTCATTGAGCAATATAAATTAAATCAATAACGAAAACACTATAAGATATCCTTAAAAGTTGTGCAGCAATAGAATCTCTTCATTTTTCTTTTTGCTAGTTTTCTGAATAAAATTATATGTTAGAAATAATTGAAAAATAAAACTTTAAGTAATTAAATTTTTAGGGGGTGTAATTTGAATAATGAAGATGCAAGACTTTTAGTAACTCACTGTAAAACTTTAACCAGATTATTTTTATCTGGAAATGTGAGTATTACACAAGAGGCTTTTCCTTTACAAGATGAAAGAGGAGAAATATATCAAATTTATAAAACTTTGAACCATTTAGGAATTCAGAATACTTAAATAAGTGAATAGTGAGTAAAAGATATAAGAAGACAGTTTAGAAATATAAAAATATATTAGAGTTCTCATGGTTAAAAACAAATGATAGACTTTAATTTGAGAAGCATAGAGAACAATTGAGCTATATAGACATAAAACTAAAACTACATAATTAGCGTTATATAATTATTAACTATTAAAAATTAAATTAAAGCTTATACAAAAAATTATTAAAAATCAAGTTAAAAATTTAAAATTATTGATATCACCTTTAAAATTTAAATATAAGGGTACTATATTCTCTTAATATTCTAAAATATAATTTAATTATTGCTAGATTAAAAGGGAGATTCTTGCAAATATAATGTGAATACTTATTTATAAATATTTCAATATGAAAAATAGTATTTTGGATAAAAAATTTAAATTTATTTAAATAAATTTGGATAAATTTATATTTGTGAATCTCTTAATATATTTAGTAAAACTTTAAGAAAATATATTAAGCTTAAATACTTAAAATATTTGAATTTTTTATTTCCAGTTTATGAATAAAATATTTAGTTTAAAGAGATCATTTTCTATGGAAACTAGAGTAAAATTTGTAATATTTAAATATTTATGCAAACAGATTAAAAAAATACTGATAGAAAGTTAAAAAGTTATTTAAAAGCTCTAAAAAAGAAGAGAAATTGGATAAGTTAAGAATTAGACAGTATTTCTCTAAAATTTTAATTAAATTTAATCATAATTATTAAAAAAATTTAACAAATTTGATAATTGCCATAATAAAAATCTGCTTACATAATATAAAATTTGAAAAAATAATTAAAAAATATTAAAAAATAATTTTAAGATTTAATAAGATAAAATAAATATTATTTTAAAGATTTTATTTTAAATTATTTTAATATTGGTTATATGAAGAAAGTTTTACAATTCCAAAGATAAAAGGGGTAATAAGTTATACCTTTATTTAATAAAAAATGTCAAGCTTTGTAAAGAAAATGCTTTTCTTGGTAAGATTTTAATTTTAGTTTTAATTTTTTATGCTAAAAAAGAAAATGTCAGGAATCAAAACAAGATTCTTCGCAACTCCAAAAAGATGGGAGTTAACGACATCCTAGAAAGGGGTCAAAAGATTGAAGAAGATAATAAAAGATTGATGGAAAATCCTGAAATTACAGAGGAAATAGAATCGAGACTCGTGACATAATAAAGAGACTTTATCTCATTTTGAAATATTTCACAAGACCAGAACAATTAATCATAACGCTAATAATAGAAGCAGAAAGAACTGTTCAACAAAATAGAAAAACTAAAAGAAAACCAGCAAAAATTGTAGCCTAAAGAATAAAGAAATTATCCAATGATAATCGAAGGATAAAATAACTCAAGATTTAGACTTAAACGAGAAGCAAAAAGATGATATTATTGTAAATCTCGAACCCATCTATGGAAAAGATGTTAGAAATTTCAAAACTTTAAATAAGAATATTGAAACTACTAAAAAAAGTTGGAGGATAGAAAGAAGATACAATAAAAACTAAAACTAAAATAAGAAAAAGGAAGATTATACTGAAATAAATTTGGAAAAATATACAAGTTCAAAGATACCAATCATTATCTAGTCGAATGGAAATCTCAGTATGCATAACAAGGAGAAGTGTTGTAGAGACATTTAAACTTTTATATTTAGCCTCTAGAGTAATCTGGAGGTTGGCGGGAAAGAGGTGGAAATACTTCCAAGAACGTCAAACATTTAATTTTGTATTTTTATTTGTAATTTTTTAAGTTATAAACAATTTAAATAACTTCTTTGCTTTGATTTGAGTTTTGATAGATCATATATGATTCTATCATTCTTTTAAATATCTTAAAGTTTCTACTTTTTGCATATTTTTTTTCAATATTAGAAAAATCTCAAAATGAGAGTTTTAGTTATTTTCAAATGATCCTAAGAAAAATTTTAAGATTCTCTAAATCTGGATCTGGTCTTTTTGTTTATAATTAGAATAAAAGAAATAATAAGACGCTAGATACAAATTTATTTCATTTTTAAAGACATTCTTTGTTATTTTGAAGTTTATTCTCTAGAAAAATTAAATATAGAGTAAATCTAATTTCTAAATAAAAAAATTTAATTTAATTTAAACTATAAGAGCTTTTTGACGTCTTTAATTACAAGAATTGCTTTCTTCAATTATAGAAGTTAGTAAGTGTTTTTAAATATGTCTTGATCTCATCATTTATCTTTAATTTCTCCTTCTTTCAACTCATCTTTAACTTCTTCCTTTTTTTCTTTCTCTATTTCTAGAATTTTAAGTTTTTTTGTCATTAGCTTCTTGTGAAATATTTTGTGATTTGTGGGTCTAAATACTTCAATTTAAAGCTAGAAAATGAGTTTATTATTTTTGATCGTATAGTATGAGACGCCTTAAGTCATAATTCCCAATATTTTCCGATAGTCATTCCTTATATTAGAATAGTATTCATATTTAAAGAAATGTTCGAATCATATGTGAAGATTTTAATGCTCATTTAAATAAATAATAAAACATAAAATACGTAGACGAACTTCTATAGCATTTTTTGGGAACTTTTGATTTAATAGATATAAACTAAGAAAGATAAAATACTCATATAATTAAATAAACAAAGCAAAGATAAATAATTGATTATATATTCACTAATTAAAAAACAGTCAATAAGAAAACTTCAGATTTAACGTTTAAGAAGAAGTGAGGTTAACAACAGATCATTTTCTACTCATAACATAAAGTTAAATTAGATAACCAATAATCTAAAAAATGACAAATTCACATAATTTAAAATAAGTTATAAATTGAAAAAATTAAAATAAGATATTTGAAAGTATTCCTATAAAGAAGAATATAGAGGGACATATGAATTTTTTAATTAATTAATAGATGAACAAAATCTAGAAGAATAATAGGACTTTATTATAAATCTAATCCATATATCAGCATTCAATAGTGTAGGAATTAAAAGACAACAAGAGGTTAAAAAATCTTAAAAATAATACTAATAGATGCTGAGAAAAAATATAGCTAGAAATATGTATATGTAAGAAATAAATTAATATAATAGAAATAACGATTACATATTAAAACTCAAAAAGAAATATTTAAAAGAAAAAAACAAGTACAGCAAAATGTAAAAATAAGAACAACAGCAAAATAAAAATAATTAATAAATATTCCTAAATGGTAATAATCAAGAAATGGCCAATTAAGCCAAAAAGATTTTAACCCAAAAAAAGGAACAAAAATGAACCTGACGAAAATGTAATAAGAAGACTTCATTCGAAATTGGGAGAAAAATGTATTTAATAAATAATAAAACCTTTCTCTAAACTAAAATAACAAAATTAATAAAGGAATTGGCAAAATCTATGGAACAAATATTAAAGAAAGATTAAAAAAAATAAAAAATGAGAAAATATTCTATACTAGTAAGTATGAAATGTAATAAGATTTTTACCTAACAATAAGGCTCAAGGATTTTATTCAATATCAAATGAACTAATAAAAAACGCATCACACGAACTATGATAAATACTATGCAAATTTTTCTAAAATTGTTAGAAGCAATAAAAACTACCTAAAAATATGAGCAAAGTTAAAATAATAATGCTTTACAAAAAAGGAAACAAATAAAATTGAAAAAATTACAGACCGATAGCACTCATAAACGTAATTAAAAAAAATATTTGATAAATTAGTAACTAACCAATTATACTAAGAAATATAAGATTAAGATATATTAAACAAAGATTAAAAAGGATTTATAAAAAATATGCAAACTGCTAATAATATATGATAATTAAAACAAATCATAGAAAACTATAGAAATAAAAAGAAAAAAGAAAAAAGAATATTATAATGAAGACTTATTAATCACGTTAATTGATGTAGAAAAAATGTTCGACACAATAAATCGCAGATTTTTATTTGACCAGATGAAAAGATTAAACATTTCGTAAAATATAATTAATATAATAAAAGATACATATTAAAAAGTATAAATTAACTTCTATCTTGATGAAGAAATAACTAGAAAAATTCGGTAAGTAAATGGAGTCTTACAAGGCAGCTCAAATGGGCCAATATTAGCAATAATATACTATGATATAGTATTAAGGTATTTAGAAAAATATGAAAAACTAGGGCATAAAATTCAAAAAATTTATCATGATAAACTTGCTTGAGCAGATGATTTAATACTAATATCAAATAATCAAAAAATATGTAAATTTTACTAAACGAAACTGAAAACATTTTTAAATTAATAAGACTTAATATTAGCACGGAGAAATGCGAATTTATATAAATACTCAAGAATAGAAACACAACGAACAAAGAATTGAACTTTTTCTATTAGGAAAAAAAAATTAATAGAAATAACAAATTTAATACCTAGGATATCAAATAAACTAGCTTGATGAAGAAAAGATTGAGTACCTCTTCAAGAAATTTTAATAATCGATATTTATATTTTAATCCTAATTCTTTAAAAACTATAACAAAACATAGCCAATTAACTTTAAGAACTTATTCAGATTATTTATAATGCTAAAATTAGAATATTGTTCGGAATTAATCCAATATAGTATTCAATTAGGAATAACAAAATTAAAAAATAAAATCTAAATAGCCCAAAGATAAATCCTAAGAAAATACTTGAAAATTCCACAAGCATCATTTAAAGAAATATAGTATATAGATTTCAACTGATGTAAATTTGAAGATTCAACAGCATAAAGATTTTAAAAATTTTACAAAAAAGTTATAAGATTAATTCAGAAATGATCAAGAAAAAGAAAAAAATAGATAAGATACAAAATTCTAATAACTTTTCAAGCAGAGTTAAAAATATAACTCAAATAATAAAAAAGCATTAAAAAAATTGAAAAATACTAGGAAATAAAGAATGAATAAATAAAAGATCTTAACATAAACAATTATAATAAAGAAATCTAAAAAAAATACAAAAAAATTTTGTCAAGGAAACAATATAGAGAATATAAGATATGAAAACAGCCGAAATAATTTATAGACAATATAAAAATGAGACTAAATTTTAAAAAATTACTTATATAACAACAAACAAAGAATTAATAAAAGAATAAAAATTAATTTATAGACTAAGAACGCAATTAATATTTTTTAGGGCTGATCTCTCAGAAAGACATATTGATTAAGAGTAGATACTATGCATTTGTTAGCAATAAGAAAAATTTGAACACGTCTTTTATTGCTAGTATTACAGATAAATTATATAAGAAAACAGTCTTCAGATACAAGAAACATTACGAAACTTACACATAAACATAAATCTGAAAAGATTAAAATAATAAATATACAATAAACAATGAAACTAATAAAAAATAGAGAAAAATTTAAAAGAAATGCTAGAATATAATCAAATATTAATAAATTAAGAAACAAAAAAGAATAAATAAATCCTAGAAGATATTGATCTTAAGATTAAAAAAACATGGCCTAGCATAAAACAAAAACATTAACAAATAACTTGATTTTAAGAATGATTGATGGAAAAATAAATCCATTAGTAATATTTAAATAAAGAAGACATAAAATAATTATTTTTAGAATGAACAAAGATACAAGAAGAAGAGAAACTAAACTAAAAAAAAACAAATCAAAACAATAATGAAAACCTAAGAGTTTCAGAATGAGAGTGATATCATAAAAATTATTTTATTAAGCTGAAAGGCGAACATTATTTAATTTAATTTAATTTAATTAATCAATCAATTATTTAAAGTCTTTCCCTTATATTTATAAGTAATTTAAGTCTCAAATTTACATTTAGCTTATATCATAATTTGGCATATAAGTTAATTCAAGAGTTATATAATTCTGAGATACCATTTTATATATTGTATTACAGCTGCTCAATAGTAATTTAGCTATATCTTTCATTTTATTACAAATATTATATCAAACTATGCATTTAGGCCGCGCTCAGCAAAACTAGTAGGCTATTGCTCCATTCTATACTCTATTGCAAGTAATCTACCACTATATGCCACCACGGGGAAGGGTGGACAAGCTCGGAAGAGACAAGCCTAACTTGACTAAGGGTTCTCGCTAGCAGAATGATATTTGACTGACGGGCTGCTAATGACTTAATTATTAGTTCCTATTTGGATCTTATTCAAGAAGACTAAATAATTTAGTTCAAGATACAAGAATAATTTTTAATAAGCAGATTCCCCATTTGAAGAAGCTGACGTGACTCATTGAAAGAATAGAATAATAACGAGAAGTATGAGAAGACTTTTTTATATTAAATATTAGTATTGAAAGAGTTGTACAGGAAGAAGGCGCTACACGTTCTATAATAATATTTATTTATGTATTATCTAAATTCTAATTTTCTAATTATTTTTTAATTAAGCTAAATATATAGAAATAAATAGTTAAGTTCTTCAGTTCCTTCATTAGCCTAATAATAATTTCTATCTTTCTCAAGGTAACTAAAATTTAATATTCCTTTAAGCTAAATACCCTAAACACTTAAATATACTCCATATAGCAGTAAAAATAAAAGTGACTACTAAAGCCTTCCTATTAAACAAGGAGATTACCTATAATGTTAAATATAAAGCTAGAAAATTATATTAAATTAGTATTAAATTTGAGCTTAAACCTTAAATTATAATTATAGGATTTAATATTTCACTATCTTATGCTTTTAGTTGATACTTTTATAATACTTATCCCTTATAAACTTTACTGTTTCTTTTGATTACATAACCTAACTATTTAAATTAAATGGATTATTATATAGGAATTTTAAAATTACACTCTTCTATTTATAATTATTGGCTAATATAAAGCTAGGCTAGTTTAAATAAGCATAAAGTACTAAATAGCTTGATTTATTAAGAAATTAATATTTACAATATAATAACTAGAATGAAGCTATCTTTAGTAGTAAATCCTAATAAAAGAATTACTAAAAAATAAAAAATCCTAGAACCTTTCAAAAAGCGCTTCTATACCATTTAGCCAAAAAAGAAGAGAGCAACCAGGAAACCATTTCTTACCAGTCTTCTTTTTCATAACCCTAACTTTTTCTTACTTAATAACCTGGAAATTAATAAGAGTAACGAAAGCAAGACCTAAAGACAATCCATATAGAAACTCCAACCTCAAATGAAAAACCAAGGAAGCAGATGAAGTCTGCTTTACACCAGGAGGTATCGGGGTTCAACCCTTCTGGCCAGATGAACATGGAATAGCTCATAAAAGTGGTACTAAACCTCCAGGAAGAGGTTAAAAGCTTCGTAAGGAGAACACGAAGTTGACAGAGCAGATCTGTCATGAATTTAAGATACACTTGATCTTAGAATGGTCAATTAGGAAAGAGAGATTGATGTTTTATGATAGTACCAGCAAGAATAAAATAGTTAGACAAAACTTTAGATACAATAAATTCAGAGCTAAAATACACAATTGGAATTTAAAATTTCAAGTCAACAACAAGTGGAACAAATTGAAAAGGAACCTAACTAAAACTGCAAAATGGAGATTGAGGAAATAGGAGGAAGCAAGTCAAACGGAAGAATAGCAAGGAAGATTAGATTTTTAAAGAAATGATACTTTTGTTGCTAACAAGGTCACTTATACAAGTAGTGCAAGAAATCTTATCAATTCAAGAAAAAATACTGAATCAAAGAAAAAAAGGAAAGAGAAATGCTATTTTGCAATTGGGAAGGAGGAATCTATAAGAGAAAATTGAATCAAGATACACTAAGACTGATTTTAACAAGACCTATTAGAAGAAGACGACAAGGAATAAACCAGATGGAGGAGAGATAAAACTTATAAACTTATTTTAAGCGGCAGATGTGAAATCTACTGCTAAACAATATTAAATAAATTAAATATTAAATAAAAGAATGACTATATATAATAAAATAGTTAGTTTAAAATAATAAATAAAGGATTATAAAATAATTCTCATAGATGAGGTTTATTTATTAGAATACTTTTATTTTAAGATATTATGAAGCTTTAAATTGGATTTTTAGTTTTAAGTTATAATAAAAATGGAAGGAGATTAAAAGTAAAAGAGATGCTATTAAATTTAACTTGAAGGATAAGAAAAACTTTACAGTTCTGAGATGAAAACTTAAGTTACAAGCAATAGTATGAAAACTCCTTATAATTAAGTTTCTTAAATTAAAGATTAAGAATAGCAATCTTCTATTTAAGATTCATCAACTTAATTAAATTAATTTTCTCTAAACTAAGAAAATTAAAATATCTAACCTAAAACAGTTAATAAAGAACAAAGCTAAAAGCAAGACTTAATTGAGTACTAAAACTAAATAGCTTAATAATAAAATAAAGATACTTGCTAGAACCCCAATCCTTGCCATTAAGTATGAAGAAATTCTTATATTCTCTAAGTAGTTTTTGGATTCCTTAGAAAAAGAGAAATTAGTAGCATGCAATAAATTAATAAATATCTAAATCTCTTTAGATATAGATTTTAGATATTAAAACTAAAATAGTACAATGGAGATGATTGATATATCAAGAATAAAATGGAATGAACATTCAAATAAATAATTTATTCTGAAGCTGAAAGAATAGACATTATTCCTAGTTCTTAATTCTCTGCTAGCTTAAATAATTAGATTTAGGAAATCTTCAGCGAAGTAATTTAGCAGAAATAAAACCTAAGAAAATAAAGTAATTTATTTGCAAACTTATCAGTTTTATATATATCTGAATTTGAATCTCTTAGTATCCAGGTTTTATCTAGATTTCCACTCTTCACTAGTTTACAAAAACTAATTTTACGAAATATTTGCTTAGAAGATTAAAATCTTAGTTTTCTACAAAATTTAGTTAATTTACAGGTAATTTAATTCTAAGACTTCAAAAACAAAAGCAAAATAAGAGGAAAGTTTCTAAGTTCCTTTTGCTTAAATCTAAATCTAAAAGTACTTAATTTAAGAAGCTAGTCTGTTTAATATGAGTTTATATAGGAATATTTACTTTAAAAAGGATAATTTATTGAAGATATTTAAATAAACGGGAACTAATGAGCAGATAAATTTATTCATCTATGTCCCTCCTTAAATAAAATAGAACTGTAAAAATAGCTACCTTCTTTTGAATAAATAGATTAAATAAATAGGAAAAGCTGGAAAAATTTATCTTTATCTTTCATAGATAAACAAAACAATACTGTCTTTTCTCAATTTTTTTCAAAGACTTTTACATAATTAGTTGAGATAGAAATAGCATTCTGTGAAAATTTTGATGGGGATAATTTAAAATAGTTACTATAGAGCACTCCTAATCTTAAGAAGTTAATATTAGAGTATTTAAGCAAACTATAAGAAAAAGATTTTTTATAAATAGGAGATTATGGGTAAAACTTTGAGTCTCTAGATATTGGATTTTCAAATGATATTTCCAATGAAACATTGCAATATATTATTAGAAACTGCGTTAAGCTAAAGGAAGTTTCATTTACGGATTTAAAATAAATTAATAATAAAACACTATAAGATATAATTCAATAATGTGAGGAAATAGAATCCCTAAGCTTAGCTTACTGCTAGTTCTCTGAATAAAACTAAATGTAAGAAATAATTAAAAAATAGAATTTTTAGAAATTATATTTTTAGGAGTGTAATTTGAATAATGAAGATGTAAAACTATTAGTAACTAGATGCAAAACTTTAAAATGCTTAAAATTGTATGGAAATAAGAGTGTTACACAAGAAGCTTTCCCTTTGCAAGATGAAAGAGGAGAAAATTATCCAATTTATAGAACTTTAAATTATTTAGGAATTCAAAATACTTAGATAAGTGAAGAGTGAGTAAAGTTAATAAAAAGACAGTTTAGAAATATAAAAATATAATAGAGCTATCAGGATAAAAATAGAATAATAGACTTTGAACTAAGAAGATTAGAGGTTGATTAAACTCTTTATAACTAAAATTAAATGATTAATGCTATAAATACATTAAATAAATATAAAATAAAGCTAATAATCAAATAAAACTATTTGAAAGTAAAAGTTTTAATTATTTACCAATATTTTAAATACCAATTCACCAAAATGAAAATAGATACCTATTTATTTTAACTTTAAGTTTGTCTTTGTATTTTAATCTATCAAAATTAAGTTTAAGGTTGAGATTTTATAGCTAAAATAAAAATGTAGTTATTTAAATTTAACAAATGGTATAGATGGTTTTTATATGTTTTAATCTAAATAATATATTTAATAAATAAAGATTTTGGTTATTAAATAATTAAAGATAAAAGTAGCTAGAAAGCTTTATTAATTAATATCTTAAAAGATTAAATAATTAGAACATATATTAAATTTAAAACATATATAAATAGACTATTAATTAAATTTAAATAATTCCTTATCATTATTTAACTTATAAACTACTATTTTATATATATTCTTAATAACTATGCCTACTTTGGACGAACAACTATCTCCTACTTAATCATTATTATCATTTGGCTAGAAAGTAACTAGATGTTGGACAATTGTATGGAGAATCTAGTTTCGAGTTGTCATAATCCTAACTTGAGTTGAAAGCATCTGTTCAAGTATTTGCTCTAGTGAATGAACTCCTACTTTGGTAAAAGTAATTTAAGTAACGTGAGAATAAAAATCTTAGAGAAGCCTCATTTTCCATCCTATATGAAAGATTGATAAGAATTGAAAAGGGGAAATCCTTGCACAATTAAACTTCTAATATGGAAAAAAAGAGTGATGATTTGAATTGAAAGATAAGAATTGAGTGAATGACAATATATAGAGGTCAAAGGATAAATTTATTTTTAGAAGCCTATTAAGCAGAAAATTAAAAAAAGTGAGCAAATTGAATAAATGACATTAATAGATCTTATGAAATATACCACAAGTAAATCAAGAGTTCTAACTAAAAACTGTCAGAATTTAATCGAATTATGGCTTTTTTTTAACTTTTATTAGTAGGTTAATTGTGATGATGTTATTAAAGGAGGATTAACTTAAATTTAACATTATTATATATATTATCTATTTTTAACATAAAACTTTTATATAAACAAAATAAATAAAATTAAAACTTGTTACTTAAAATTCTACATAAGTCTACCTTTTTTAATTTAAATTAAAGTCTTTAATACTATTTTTCGCTTAATCATAAATTTAATTTTTCTTTCTCGTT
Source organism: Loxodes magnus (assembly GCA_946699065.1). Lineage (NCBI taxonomy): Eukaryota > Ciliophora > Karyorelictea > Loxodida > Loxodidae > Loxodes > Loxodes magnus. Next base: position 27,445 of record CAMPDV010003354.1, on the reverse strand, counting down.
TGTTATCAAATTATAAATCTTTTATTCAAAGTTATGATGATTAAACTTAAAATATCAGCTTACGAGGAATAAATTGTGTAACTAAGCATTGTAAACCTTAAGTTAATTTATTAAAGCACTAGATTCATTAAATTTATATTATTGTAAATTTATAAAAATATTACTTCTAAACAATTAAAAAGAGCTTAAGAAATTAATTCTTTAAATATGAGATTAAGATGTAAAATATATAATACTTATAATACAAATCTAATTTATCTTACTATATATAAAATAAAAATATTGCACAAAATACATTTCTTTTATACGATGAAAGAGTAGAAATATTTTAATCTATAAATCTTTGCAGTATTTATTTATAAAAAATTAAATAAGTAAGCAGTATGTGTAAGAAATGAGAAGATAGTTTATTATTATTATTTTTAAAAGATCCTGTGCTCTAGTCAGTTGAGTAGGTAATCCGGTGCAGTCATATCTACATTGCAAATACTCTTGCAATAGATGCCACCATAACAAGGAAAAACGTGCCCATTATGTAATAAGCCTTACTTGTTTGAGGGTTCTCCCTATCGGTACGAGAGTCGAATAGTAGCACCAATGTCCAGGTCTCAGAGTTATCCTGATCCACCTGTTACTAATTATAGTAAATTTAGGTTTCTATATTAATCTTGATGATCCAAATAATGGTGCCACGCTAATTTAATTATTATTTATTTATATAAAAATAGAATTTTAAATGAAACAGATAATAATTTAATAAACTTTAGATTAAAGAATTTAGAGGGTTGAGGATATAAAAATCTTGAAAGAAATAAATTATTTTATTAATAATTAGTTTAAAATTAACTTCTTAAAAAAGTAATAAACAAGAATATAGAATAACTTAAAAGTTAAATAAACTATTAACAAATTTTACACTTTTAAAAAGCAATTATTTTGTTAAGATTCCACTAATGAAAAATATAAATATATCTAAGATGTTTTCACTTTAAAATATGATTTATGCAATTAACTAAAATTAAATATCTAATAATCTGAATAAACAATTAGCATCTTTTTAGTAAAAAAATAATTGAGAGATTAGATTAAATTAAATTAAAATATTGAGATTATTTGATTTAGATTGATGTCATAACTATTGGATTAGTTCCTAGATTTGTTATTAAAATTATTATCTTAAGACTTAACTCTTAGCTTCATCTTAAGGTTATCTTTATACGTATTATTGAATTTAAATGCCTAGATTTTATTGATTGATGTACTTATTTATTATAATAGCAAAATCTTAAAGATATGATCTTTACTCTGCACTCGTACTTATGATCTCCTAAAATACTTGAAATGAAACTTCTTATATGATCATATAATTAAAGTTGCTGTCATAATAATTCAACGCTCTTACTCTCTTAGGCTCATTCTACAATTAGTCAAGCTCTTTTACCAAGTCTTTTAAACATTTATATTTCTATTACACTCCTAACTAGTTGTTACTTTAAGAGTCTTTATTTACTAATTGCATTGATTTTCTTCAAGAAATCCTCAAATTAGAATGTGATCTTCTAATAATAATTAACTTCTTTCTGAGATAGCATCCAAGTAACTTATTTCAATATTTCATTAAAAGGTTTTTAGTAATCTATACATGCTTTAATGATCCTTACTATTTTGGACTTATAAAACTTAATTTTATAAGTCTTAAAGCAAATAGGCTAGTTATTCGAATATATTTATTACATAAAATATTCTTTATATTAAAATCTTTCTAATTATATTCCTCTACACTAGCTAACTAATTGTGAATCCTCCATTTATATATCTGTTTCTTTTAGAAATATTTTAAAACATTTTACACATTTAATACAGCCACAACTTGATACTTTGGGACTTCGATAATTTTAATAAAATTAATACTAGCAACTTTAAGGGATGGTAAATCCATTACTTATATATAGTTAAAATTTTAATTAAATAAATACTATAAATTACAATGAAAATTAAATTAAAAAAAATAAATATTAATTAAAAATATAAATTAATCTAAATTATGGGATTATGTTGATAAAGAAACTTATTTAAAATAATTAAAATTAATTTAAAAATCTATAAAAAAGACAATAATATAACACAACAAATATTAACAATAATTAAAATGTTTTGAAATAAAAAATACTTTTATAAAGTACTATATAGATCTCTTTATAATAAAAACATTTTCTTAAAATTAAATATTAAAAAATATATTTCCTTATCATGATAAAAAAACTTCAATAAAATAGATTTTAATAATTTAAAAAATTAACTTAAACGAGGTAATTTATTATAAAAATAAAACATTATTAAAAACTTAAACTACAACTAATAAACACAAGCACAGTTTAACAAATCTTTAAAAAAAATTTAAATTTTCATTAACTTAAAATTTTTTTAAATTACACATAAAAAAACTTTTAAAATTTAAATGAACTATCAATTTTAACAAAATAACCCATAAAATATCCAAAATAAAAAAACTATTTGATCTTTAAATATCTGCAAACACTTTCCTTCTTTACTAAATAAAAGTAAATATAAATTGAAATTTGTAAAGTTCATCAGATTAAATTTTAAATATATCTGCTTGCAAATAATTTATTATTTTAAAACCAGAAATAAGCCTTAAAAAAAGAAGCAAAAACCATCATTTATAAAACAAAAATTAAAATTATTTTTAGAAAAATATTTATTAAACATAAAACTACTAAACGTTTTCTTACCTTTGACAGAAATTATGTTATAGTAAGAAAAAAATACTTTGTGTATATGTAAAACCTTCATATATCCTCAAAAAGAATAAGAATCTTTAATGAAACAAAGATGCATGAAAGGAGAAAAGTTGCTATCACTAAATTTTTTTGAAAGTCATAAAGTAATAAAAGGCTTTTATACAAGTAAAACAGAAAATTTCGGTCAAATTATTTATAAAAAAATTGTAAAAAATCGAGAAAAAAAACTTTGAAGTAAATAATAATTGAATGAAGTTGAAAAAAAAGATTTAAATTAAATTAAAAATTTTATGGATAATGGAATGTTTCCTTAATAGGTCCATAACCTCCTGCATTACCTTTTACAGGGTCCCGGACTCACCGGTGTCTCCACCCAAGTTCACTTCCGAGCTTTCCGAATGGTCTTGAAAGTTATCTTTTTTCTTCAAAGCTAACCATCCGAGAAAGGATAAAAATTTGTAAGTTCTTTCCAAATATTTTTTCTTATTTACCAATTCCTCCTACACTTTTTTCATAAGTGGAATAAACTGTCGCAAATAACATTTTTTCTTGAAAATTTTTTCTGTCGTCATAGGTTATTTTTCTATTACCATTGGATCATTATTTCTTTTTAAGTCTTATTCCTCTAATTTTCCTAATCTCTTTTATGTCCGTTATTTATTAAAATGCGTTTTCATACTTTAAGAAATCTGTTCCCATTTATTCATCAATTCTTACTATATCTCATTCTATTTCTTAATATCTGTTGTTAATTTCCTCTTTGGTCACAAATTCATTATGCGGTCTCTCGTCCTCGACATGATCTTATAAGTCTTATTGTAAACTCATGACGTAATGTTCGAGGTTCTTTACCTTATCAATGTAATCAAAAATGATTTAAACAAGAGACTTTTTATCTTAGTTAATAAGTTGTTAGAAGGTGTAACATTTTTTTTTAAATCTTGGAAGGAAATTATTTTTCTTCTGAGATTTTACAAAATTATTTCTTTTTTGTCTTTGTTGGAGTTTGTTAGAGCTGGAAAGATTGATCTAAGGAGCTACGAGAAGCCTTTTAGTTGAGAAAGCCTTTGTTCCATTCCACCATCTTTTTATTTATATTGAAAAAAAAGATAAAATAAAAAAGGCAATTCAAATTAAAAAAAGAAAAAAATCAAAAAGATTGAAATAAATAGAAAATAATTTAGACATAATCAAATTAGGTATAACAATTTACTAAACTTGACGTAAAAATAGAAAAAATATATAAAAAAACAAAAGAATAAAAAAAATTAAAAATTAAAATTTATAGATAAAAAACTTAGAAGTAAATCTTAAAAAGATTTAAATGTAAAAAAACACAATAAAAAGAACGAAAAGAAAAGCAGAAGAAAAAATCCTTATGAAAATCTACAAAAAGAAAGAAAAGCTTTTAAATTAAATTATTTCATAAATAATTAAATTAAATCATATTTCCTTTAAAATACAAGAATATTACTACGTAAATAAGTATTTTGTCTTTTTTCACTATTGATCATTAATTTTTTACTATTTTCTATTTATTTTTATTTATTTTTTTAAATACTTTTTTTAAATATAAAGTTTTAAAATGTTTCTCTGCTTTTTTCTTAGTTGAAAATCACTAAAGAAATATTTAAAAATAAAAATAGAAAATTACTTGTTAAAAATCTCTTCACAAACGGTATCATCTTAGTCAAGCTACGATTAATAAAAAATACTTTAAGAACTCAAATTCATGCAATTAGAAAATTTTAAACTTTTAAGAACTGTATTAGAACTAGCTGAAAATTGAACACCTTATGACTAATTAATAAGAAAAAAATAAATAGTGAATTATCAGGATACAATAATTTTAAACAAAATTTAATCAATTCGCAGAGTTTACTGAAAGCGTATTACTGTAAAAAATGGAGATGAATGATTCGATGGATTAGAGCAACAGCCTGCTACAAATTATATTCCTTATTGATAAATAATGAGATGTTGAAACTGCAAACTAACAGGGCACAAAGTTAGAAGCTGCTTCCAATTATAATAAAAATAAAAGAAAATAGTAGAAAAATAATTTGAAAATATTTTCAGAATCTTTTGCAATCAAGAAGGTAAACTCTACAGGAAAAAAATACTCCAGATAAACAAAGAAGTTCAAGCATATAGAATCAATTAACAAATTTAATAAGAAGTGAATGGGAATCGATTTATCAGAAACTCTCAGAAAAATAGATTAAAAATCCTTGGAACGTATGATAAACAAGATCCAAGCAAATATGAAGTCTCTTTTATTTAACATTAAACTTTTGATTTGTGATTAACCAAATAAAGGTGAAATCACGTAAATAAATAAAATAAATAAAATTTAAATTACTTTAGATTTTAATTAGAAAATTTAGATTAATAAAATTATTTTTTGTGATATTTCTCATTAAAATTAATATAAAAATTATTTATTTATATATTTTAAAAAAATATTTAAAAAATACTTTTTTGTTTATTTCTGTTTTTTTATTGATTTTATTATATATTATTTTTTAAAACCGCCATAATTGTTAGAAGGTGAACAATAAAGTCATCTTCATCAGAGGTTGGGGAAGTTAAGTACCTATAAGCGACTTTATGCCTTCCTCTGCTTTGTTTTGGCCTCGAGACATAAGATTCTTAGACCTTCGACACTGGCTTGGTTTAGTTTAGCTTCGTTTATTTTTAATTCTGGAACGAAAAAGAAATAATATTGCGAGCTTCATCAGAGGTGGGGAATTTAAGTACCCATAATTGACACATGTCGTCCTCTGCTTTGGTGATGCAATGAGACACAATCCTGCCATGTCCTTGGACCTCCAACAAGTAGAAAAGATTACGAGTATTCTTAAATTATATCAGTATTGAACATTTTTATCAGTACTGAATAAATATACCATATTGAGCAAGGTCTACCAGTATCTGATAATTTTACAGTAGCAAACATTCTTGTCAGTATGAAACATTTTTTTAAAGAGTTGCGCACCAATGAGAGTGCTACGCGCTCTATAATAAAATTTATTTATTTATCAGGTTTTGCTTATTGATAAAATATCTATACTATTATCTCTAATAAATTTTTCAATATTCAAGCACTTGCTAGATATTCCATTAATATTTATATGTTCCATTTTTATTTTTTAAATTTATTAGTCTTTTCTAATTTTTTTTATCCTGCAGATAGTCCACTTTCGTAAATGCAGATAATCTTTTATTCTTAATTGTTAATTTAAATGTGTACTAATCTTTTTCATGTTCAGGATGCTAATGAAAGTACTGTATCAAAATATATATTACTTAAATCGTATATTTTTAGGTAACTTTCTTTCTCTATCAATTTTACTTTTCACACTATTAGATGTACCTTATTCTAAATCTTAATTAATTGTGACACATCTACCTTATATATTGAATATTTCATACTATGGACGTCTTCAAGATTCTGATTTTATAAAATTTTAAAATTATAGATCAGTTAGATTGAAGTAACATATTATTTAATCACACTCTTTTTTATAATTATTTTTATTATTATGTTTTGCTGGTGGAATTATTTTATCTTCTTCATGTTTCCTTTTAAGAATATTAAGATTACTATTGGAAGGTAAGGTTTAATTATGATAAAAAACATCAATAAATCTGTATAGTTTTAATATTCCTTTTTCAGCTTATAGTAGAATAATTAAATATATCTTTTTTCAAATTTGAATTAAGTTTTTAAAACTCCTCTATTTTTATCTCAGGTGTCTACATATTTTGGGTAATTTAAATGAAATTTAAGTTGATTTATTGATATTAATGCTATAGTATAACAGAATCTTCATTTGGTAATTTAACTTGATATATTAGTTATTATATTATGTTATAATAGTATTAGTTGATATTTCCTACTAATTATGTTAAGTTTAAGATAACTTATCTTGCTTGATTATATTTGCTTGAAAACTTTTGAAACAGAGAATTCATTATTATTTATTCAAATTATCTATTTAGATAATACTATCCTTTGTTTAAATATTACATATCATGTTTAAGTTTATGCGTTTACAAATTACTTCTTCTAAACTACTGTTATTAATTACTAATTTCTTTTGTATGATTGATTAAATTTTAAAATAATTCTTTAATCATTTGAATTTCCTTATTTTTAATAGAATTTAATTTTGAAAAGTTATATTTATTTCATAATTTTATTATTCTTATTTATCTAATTCAATATCCTAAGTTAAAATTTCCATTTATGCTTTCTATTCTTAATATCAAAATTACTTGTTTTAGTTTTATTATTAACTAAATGTTAAGAGCTTTTGAGCTTGCTGGGTTTCAACCAGTATCACTCTGCCATTTTTTTATATAGATGTATACTATGACCTTTTTTAATAAATGGCAAGTTTCCACTAAATTTCAGTTGGTCTTGCAAAGAGTTTTTATCAATATATTCCTGTTTTCGTTATTCATAATTTATTAAGTCGACTTCATGTTTTTTATTATCCTTTTTCATTTGATTTTTTCCATTATCGGCAGTTTTTTAGTAGATGATAATTTGATTGGTAGTACTTGCAGTGATTTTTTATTTATTGCTAATTTGTACTTATGTTAAAAATATTTTCTATTTCTCAAGTCTTTTAATTATGCTACTTTCATTATTTTCAGATTCTTTTTAAGGGTTAAATTTTTCACAAGATAGTGGCTTTGCTTGACTTACATTCTTTAAGAATGTTTAATCTTTATTAGAATTATTTTCAGAGTTGCTCTTCCGTTACTAATTTGTTTTCGATAAGTTAATTTTTTAATATTGTTTGTTAATTGTTTTATTCTTCTATAAAGTTTGTTAAATCTATTATTTATAAATTTTAATTGTAAATTGTTTCTTCTTATTTTAGTATTTGCACTTTCATTGTCTCAATATTGACTTCCAGATCTTCCTGGATCTGTATTTTATGTTTATTAGGTTCGATCGTACTTGTCATAATTTTGCCTTGAGAAGATGAGCTTGACTCTTATTCCTACCTTTCTTATCTGCGTGACTCTGATGCCATCTTTTTTTGTAGCTTTTCTTATTTAATTTTTAGAAAGGCAGATGTTTTGCTCCATCTTTACAAAATTTTTTTCCTGGGAAATAAATATTTATTTTAGTTTTATAATTTTAATTAAATTTAATTATTATTCGTCAGTAATCAAAATATTTTAATTTAAACCATTATTTTTTAAACTTATTTTATTTAAATTTGAAATATTATATCTAAATGGAAAAATTTAAATATTTTACTTGTTTTTACTAATAAAACTTCTATAATTAGCAAAGTTTAATTATATTTTTATTTTCTTTTTTTACATAATTTAAGAAAAATTGTTTACTCTTCGATAAATAATTAAATTTCTTTTATTATTAACAATAAAATTAAAACTTTTATTAGCAATTTATGCATTTTTAAATTCTTAAATTGTAACATTTAGCTATTGAAACTGAATTATTTATTAATAATTGTTCAACATTTTATCTTTAATAATTTGTATTTCTCTTTTTAAATAAAAATGAGGAAATTATTTTATTTTGATAATTACTTTAGAAGCTTTTTATTTATAAAGATTATGTGAGATTAACAATTTTTTTAAGATAAAGATTTAGTTATTTTTGAGATATTCTTGATTTGTAAAAATTTAATTTAAACTAAAAAATATTTTAGGCAAACTTTTCTAAAAGAATTAAGATAATTAAACTTTTATTTAGCTTAAGAATAATATAATTATAATAATAATTGATTAATTTGAAGTCACCTTTATTTAGTTTTCCACGGATTAATAGTTTATTGTTAAGTAATAGAAACTTCAAATTCGTCTGAATCAAGTCTACCATAAATCTTCAAGATTTTTAATTTATTTTTACTAATAGTTTCTTATAGATCAATTCCTATTCATTTCTTATTGAATTCATTGACTGCTCGCTAAATATGTGGAGCTTCTTTGTTTAGTTGAAATATTGTTTTCCTTTAAATTTTTCCTTCTTGAGTACAATAAATTCTAAACATATTTTCCCATTGTTTTTCTATAATTCTTTTTTCTTTAAGTTTAAATTGGGAGCAATTCCGTACTTTATGTCCAGGTCTCTTGCAATATAAGCATGTCATAATTTTTTAGAGGAATATATTTTCAGTAACTCTGCTAATAGGTTGATTTTAGTTTCTAGCTCTTCCATTGTGATATTTCTTCCTATTTATTTTCAATTTTTTTGTTCTTATTAATTAATCATCAGGTATTCGATTTTCCTTTGGAGTTCTTATATTGTTCTTAGGAGTTTAAAATTTTCTAATTACATAGGTTGGATTTCTTAAAGTGTTTTTTACTGATCTTAACTTGATTGAGATGCAATCTTTTAAGAAGATACTTTTGTAAAGAAATGTTCCATTTTTTATATATATAATGATTATAATAAAATATAGATCTCTAGTGAATTAAAGATTTACTTTACTCTAGTTAATAAAAACAGTTTTTAGATAAAAACGAAAGAATTTTTTACTATAAATAGCCTTTTTATAAATATCTATATCCTTAACTTTTCAAATAACTTTTAATTTTTAATATAAAATATAAGTAATTTTATATAGCTTTTATATTCATAAATAAAAATAGAATATTTAAGCAAAGTATATACTAAAATGTATTATGAACTTATACTCTTTATAGTTAAATAATATCTAATTTTTCATATTTATTTAAAATGCTTTTGTTAGCTTATTAAATAACACTTCATAATTATCTTTATTTAGTATAAATAGCCCTAAGTAATATAAATTAATTTGCTTTATATAACTTTTAATCTATTCTTTTTGAGAATTATATGAAGATCTTATCACATAAACTTTTTACAATTACTAAAAATTGCTATCTTTCACATCATTGGATTTAAGGCTAAGGTAAATTTTTAGGTTTATTCCCTCAAAATTTATTAAATACATAATAATTGCAAAGATTCTTGCTTAATTTAATCTTATATATTTTAATGCTGCTAATGACAGTTAAAATTATTGCTATAGATGGATTATTCTTATTCTTATTGATTTAAATTAACAATCTTGATAAACATTTCAAATTAAGTTCTAAGTTAGTTTTTATCTATGAAGATGTAAACACCTCAAGATATAAAAATCTATATTATCGATATAACTAAAGAAAAGCTAATTTTTAAAGTAGTTTAAGCAAATGATTAATAAGCTTAAATTAGGTATTCTATCCATAAAAATCAGAAATAAAATTATATCTAGAGAAGGAATAATAATAAATATTTCTAATAATTTAATGCTAAAATTATTTAATAAGATACTAATATCTACAAATTATCTAATCAATTATTAAGTTATTATATCCTTTATTTTTATTTAACTAAAGAAAATTATTTCATTAAGCTTAAGTTTTTAATAAATCAAGAGAGATATTAATATAATACTATAAAATTAAAATTAAGTCTTTTTATAAAAAATCTATGAATCTTAAAATAGTTTTGTGTGTTCTTTATTTTATCATGTCAATTTAACTAAATTTATTTTTTTATGCATTAATTTTACTATTTTAAGCAAAATAAAGACTAACCTAAAAGTATTTATGTATAAAGATTTAAATAATATCATATTTTTTAAATCAGAATTAATTATTTTTTATTTTATTTATATCTCTTAATTTAAAATTTTTATCTAAATATTCTATGCTTCTCAATTTTAATAAAATCTATATTATTTAAATATTCGCTTTATTTATTAGATAAAATTAAAAATTTATTTCTATTTAAAACTAAAAGATAAAAATCAATAAGATTTTAGGGTTTAGTATATGCTTATAATTAAATAGATCATTTAAATTTATTTTTAATTTCTTTATTATTTAAATAATGCTTCTTTTGAACTATATTTCTTATATTATGATATTCTTTTCTGTTTTATGTATTTTTAACTTACTTATTTTCGTATTTTTCTACTCTTAATTTTAAGTCTATCAAATTTTCTATAATACAGATGCCTTTTTTTCCATTCATAAACTTTTCATTAAGACTTTTTTTCTTCTATATACCATCTACTAAATTTTTAAAACTAGTTTCTTGAATCCTAAATCCTTTAATTTTTATTTATGTAAAATCTTGCTAAAGCAAAAGAAAACATTTTTTGGCTCTTATTAATTTTATAGTGTTGGTTTGCTTTACTTTATTTTATTTTTTTATTTAAGTTTATTTTTCATTTTCGTATTTTTCCCTTCTCCAAACTAAAGTTTTTGGATTTGTTTATTATATTGCTTTTATATTATATCTCCATGTCTAATAATTTACCATCTCTTATCATTTTAAAATAAACAATTGTTTTCCTTGTCTACAAAGAAAATATCAATGAAATTTCCCTAGCATTATGATAGAAAGTCACTGCACTTTTTAGGATTATTTTTAAATTTTTTAATTTTAGCCTAAAGAGTTTATTTTCATCATCATTTCTGCTTAGTATTAAATAAACTTCCAAAAGTAAAATTTTATTTTTAATTATGCATAAAGATTTAGTCATTTTCAAGTGCTTCTTAACGTTATTTTTTGAACTAGGGCTTACATTTTCAAAGCCTTATTAATGCTGTACCAAAACTACTCAACTTTTTCTACGATTTAATTGAATTTTTTTAAACAAAAGGAAGATGCTTAATAATTTCCAAGAGAGGTATATTAAAATGAATAATGCTTTTAAAAAGGATATAATAACAAAGATGGTAACTAGGATTATTAAAAGAATCTAGTAAAAGATTTAATTAAATTAAGGTAAAATCCTAGATTTCACTTCTAGATATAACTAATTATAGGTAAATTATTTTTCTCTAAGTACTAAATTAACTATTTTAGATAAAATATATGAAGCACATTATATGAATAGCAATATTTTAGTCTATTTTTAATAGTCATTTATGAAATTGGTATATTGAGCAAGAATGGCTATATTTTAGTTATTAAACTATATTACATTGATAATTATCGTTAACTGAAAATTTTAACATTTGTAAATAATATGAATGTCTAAAATTAAAGTTAGAAGAAGAGAAAGTTGGATTTAAATCGATTGAACTAAATAGAATAAGAAGAGAGAGAAGAATTGTAGATTATATTTTAAAGGAAATAAGATGCTAAATATGAATTACCTGCTAAAAAGTTAAGAGCGGAATTTACTATTAAAGAGAAAAATAAGGGATATAGCAATTTGAAAGAAGGCTAATAATAGAAACTTTAATTGACTCACAGTATTATATAAATACCAAATATAGAAAATGATAGGAACATTTAATAAAACAAAAGTTAGAACGGAGTTTAACCGGAAATTATTCCCTTAAGTTTGAAAACGTAAAGTTTAAGTCAAGGATGTTAGCAAAAAAATCAGAATGAATCTTAGCATTAAGATAAGCAATCTGACTTAAATTTACAATTTTAAGGACATAAAGAATAATAACAAAAAGGAAAATAAGAAAAATAAAAATATTAGCAAACATAATTAAAAATTAAGAATCTAAATAGGGCAATAATCATCAAACATATCTAAACTAAAATTTATCAAAAGTTTTTGAAGAATAGATAAAGAGAAAAGACTATAGAAAATGCAAAAATTAAAGTACATTTAATAATTTAAATAAAATAGATTCCTTTAGAGAAGACAATTCCTTTTAAAATTTTAAATTATTATCTAAATCTTTTGATAATAAAAGTTTCTAAACTGATTTTTAAACTAGCAAAGAAGAAGGGAAAAAAGTATTAAAAAGTTTAAAGTAATAGTTATAACTAAGTAATGAAGATTATAAGCAGAAATAAATAAATTAAAAATAAAAAAATCCAATAAACTTAAATGGTTTTTTACCAGAGAAGTGAAAAAAAGGAATGAAATAATAAATTTAACAATATTTAGAACAATAAAATTAGAACTTTATTAGCCAAATAAAAATAAATGCCAATTTTAATGAAGACAAAATCAAATAATAAAAGAAAAATAAATTATACTAAAAGTAAGATTAAGAACAAATTTTATAAAATCCAAATTCAAATATCTTGAGAATTTCTATTTGCGATGAATATTAGAAAAATGAAAATAAAATCTAAGAAATAATTTCTGAGAAATTTAAGAAAGTTCAAATCTAAAAGAACTTAGCTCCTTTAAATGATCTAAAAAGTGGTAAGCAAAGTTATAAAAAAGTAAAATGCTACTCCCTCAGTAATAAAAACTCATAATATTAAAAAGATGATAAAGAAAATTAGATTCATAATATTTAAAATGAGCCAAGATAATTCTAAAAGATGTAATTGAACTTTTTTAATGATAAAAGCATAAATGAAATTTAAGGTGATAATAGAAATTTTAGCATATTCAATGAGGAGTCGAGTAAAGGGATTGATATATAGTAAATAAAACTTCCTTAGATTTAAATAAACTCTAAAGATCAAGAAAAATAAGAAAAACCTTAATTAAAAAAAGAATTCCTAAACGGTTCTTTGGAAAATTGAAACGAAACTAATAAAAATTAGTTGGATAATAATTTAATTTAAGTTATTTCTAATAAAGTAAGTTGGTAGGAATTAAATCATTTTAAAAAGTAATTCAGACAAATTGACCTTAGTAATCTTAAAAAATAATGGAAAAAAGAAATAAAAACTCCTTTACTCTATTAGATTAAATAATCTAGTAGTCTAAGTAGTTCCAGTAGCTAAGAAATAAATGATAACACGGAAAATACTTTAGCTAGTTAAATTATTAGAGATCTATAAGATTTAATAAATTAAAATTAAAAAATTTTGCTTCAAATGAAATTAAATAATCTATCAATAAATTAAACTGCACAACGAAAATAAAAAAAGTCATATTTAGACAAATAGTGTAAATTTATACTATTAAGCTTATTTAAGAAAATATTTAAAATTAAATATCAGCCTTCCCTTAATATCAACTTTGAAGAGAGTAAGAATATTAGTAAGCTTTAGATTTCTCTTGAAAACATAAATATTTATAAATAAATGAAGAAATAAGAACCAAATGAAAGGCTAGAAAAAATTGATATATTTTAAATAAAGTTTTAGAGTCATTAAAATTCACCGAAGAAGAAGGAAAGAGTTGAAAATTCAAAAAAAGTTCTCAAAGAGGCTATCATTTCTGAACATATTTAAAAAAATGAGTAGCTTTTCAAGCAATTTTTAGAGAACTAAGGAGTCGAAATTTCGATATGGATTAAATAGATTTTTTAAGACACCTGCTTATAAAGACTTGAATAGGACGGCAACAAATTTTATCTATTATTACCAAAGAAAAATCCTATTTATAAGCAAAAAAATAAAGAAAATTAAAAGAAAAAATTAACATAAGAAACCACCTAAAGTGATTCCAACTTGCAGGATTTACTATTTTCTATAATTGAAGATTTTGTAATTTAAATGAATGAATAAATTGGCCTGATACCAAAACATGCTTTATAATAAATAAATTAAATCTTCTAAAATGAAAATATTCAAAAGTACTGGGATTTAATTAGTCCTTTCGAGCAAAAAAGAATTTCTTTTGAAGCTTCTTAGTAGATGTAAGGATTTAATACAGATAAAATATAAAGATGCTTATTTCTTTCTTTATTATTTCAAAATAATTAATTCAAAAAGTTTGCCTCAAGTCCTAAAGAGTATTTCAAAAGGTTTACAATAAAAGTTAGATAATTAATATCAAAATGTTTTCTTCTGTTCTACAAGTTACTTTGCTATAGATATTTTTACTCAAGGAAGTGAGCTACAGTGATTTTCTTTAAGTTCAAAGTTAATTCTTCAAAGGAAATTATTAAAAATAAGAGGATGTAAGTTTTTAAATATTTAGCCTAATTATGATGGGATATCTAATAAATTATACTCTATTCATTTACTCAAAGATTTAGTTAACTTCAGAAATTCAAAGGTTTGGATAATACAAAATTACATATAAAACTTTAGTGATTAAATAGTAGAAAAAGCCAAGTTATTATGGAGAAAGGAAAAGTTAATCAAGCAATAAAGAGAATATATTCCTTTATGAATGAGAATAAATAACCTTAAATATAGTTATATCCTTTATTTAAATTAAGTTGCTTTAAGTTAAAATAAATTGATTTATCAAAGTCTTAAATTCAAATATTTATTTTTTAGTTATGAATAAAGTAAATATAGCAATCATAAATTTATATGGGATATATTTAAAAATATAATTATAATAACAATAATTTTAAATTGGTTTAAAACTCTATTAGTTAACTTTTCATCTAGTTGTTTTTAATTATTTATTAAACTTTAAAAGCTTGATATTAATACTTAGATAAAATATCTACCAAGCTTAGAAATATTATTCTCAATTACTCTACACTCTTAATGCTTCTAGATTAAATTAGCTTTCATATGTCATTTGCTAAGATGTTTACTTATGTTATTACTTGCTCTGATAATTTTTCTCCAATATGTTCTATTTCCAGATATGCTTTAGATTATATTTTTAGTCTTGCTGACATTTAGAAAAAAATAAACTTAAGAATCAAAGTCCAAAACTTGTTTTAAATCTTCTTTAATCTGCTTTATTTTTTCTCAAATATATAATTTAATTATTTATTATTATCTCTTTCATATAATTAAATTTATAGAGAAAGTAGAATAAATTATATTAAGGATCTGCATTTTTAATCTAAAAGCTTTTATTTTTATAAGTAAATATTTTCTACTTTTCGTTCGATGAATTACACTAGTAGAGTCTAATCATAGAATATTTATTAAATATAAATACAAAATAGATTTTCCTTCCATTCATATATATTTAAAGCATTTTTATACTTATTTTAGTGATATCTGAAGAAGTTGTTGCCATAAGTCTTTTAATAGATGATTTTAAAAATATGATTGAGCTTATATTTAAATAAAACGTTATTTTTGAAATTTATTTTCGAGTAAAATTAAATCTCCTCATTGTTTGAATACTTTCAGTCGATGATATATTTTTTATCATTTTTAGTATTTTAAATTCAAGTATAAGTTATTTCTATCTATAATCTTTAAATTATTGATTTGAATTTAGTTTTAACTTAATATATTTTGATTGGGGAAATTTGATTTATTCATAAAGCTTTTAAAATGATATTAAATAAATGTTTGATCTAAATGATTGAATTTATTTACATTTTATAAGATATTAAAATCTTAATAACAACTACTAAATTTACTCTAAGCTTGGTAAATTTATTCAAAAGTTAATTAGAACTTTTCTTTGGAACATTTTAATTACTAGTTTTGCTTTATTTTTTAAATTAATTTTGATTATTTTAACTTTAATACATTTCTTAGAACTAAGAGAAATCAAATATCCTGCGGATTTATTATTTAAAAGTCTGATCAAGCAAAAAGATTATCTAATTATTTATGAAAAATTATTATATTTAGGCATAAAATGCTAAATATTATGATTTCTAATTTTTTACTATAAAGCTTTAATTATTAAATTTTAATTAATGTCATTATATGGTAGTTATATCATAGTCTCTTCATAATAATTGAAGATAATCTTTGAAGTAATTTTAAGTTAGTTATACTTTGATCTAATAAATTAATAGATTCTATTCTTATTTAATTAAATAATTATAGTAGTACTTAGTACTTCAAATCAGTGCTTTTAGTTATGTATGCTTATGAAATTTTTTTAATTTATAGCGAAAATAATAAAATCTTTAATATGGCTCCTAGATAATTATCTTTGGCTAAATGCACAAAAAATTGTATAAATTAAATAAGAAATTTAAATATTCACACAAAAAGAAATCTACAATGAAAATTATAAAAAGAAAGAATCAATCAAGAGAGATGGGAGTAAGGCTTTATATTTTAGATTATAACTTTAAATATTAGAAAATACTTTTAGCAATACTCTACATAAAAGCTATTTAAAAGTGAAATATCTTAGTCTAATTTAACTCAATATTGTTAAATGGAAAAAAGAAAACCTTTAAAAAGTTAGTTCCTAAGCTTCTTTAAATCAAATAACGTTCTGAATTTCCATAAATTATGAATCATAGAAGCATTTAATTAGCAATAAATTAAAAATAATTGTTTAAATTATAAAAGAAAATATCTAAGATAGTAATTCCAAAGAGTTACTTATATGAATCTAAAATAAAGAGAAATAATCATTTTGGAAATTAATTATTTAAGTGATGTAAAACAATTATAAATAATTTCATTTAAAGTATATATATTTCCGTTGGTTTTTTGTTTATACATTTTTTTTAAATTTAATATCGCCAGATTTGCAAGATCTGAGTAATAAATTAAAAAAAATTAATCTCAATTAAAGAATATTAAAAGTATAATAAAACATTATGGCAGGACTTAGAATAAAAATGTTGATGAAATTTTCAAAGTTAGATTTAGAATATGTATTTAAAATGATTAAGTAACTCTATATCAGCTAATGATTATATTTTAATTTATTATTTTAAATTATTACTAAAATATAAAACTAGCATTTATCATTATAAAGAGTTCATATATAATTAGATTAAAAAAAGTAAAGAAGACTTAAGAACGATAAAATTTAAACTTAAATAAATAATTAAAGTTAAATTATTTAAATTATTAATTAAAAAAGCTGTGCACCATTGAGGAGCTACGCGCTCTTTAATCTAAGTCATTTTAATAAGCTAATTAGAAAATAAAATTGAAATCAAAATAATTATCTTAATAATTTGATGATTATAGAAAATAAATTAGTAAGGCTAAAATAAATAGCAATCTATTTTATAATAAACTTTAAAATTTAAAATTAATAAGGCTTTATATAAGCATTTTAAGATAAATTATTTAATCTTAGTGATTGCTATTAATTATGAAAAGAAATCTTTTATTAATAAAATATATAAGATTTATATCTAAAATAGCTAAAGGAGCTACTTGCAGTAAAGAATGAAAAATTTTATTTTTTATTCGATATTTAAAGAAATATTAAGATGTAATGTGGCAGATTTTGTTTAATTATAATAGAATTATCCAATTGGCGATAACAAACTCGTTTCTCTTTAGCTCAACTAAATTAACTTAGATCTAATTACTTAAATAATTTCTAAAAATATATTCTTTTAATAACTCTATTATTTATTATTTATTATTATTAACTAAAAGTTTAAGAAATTTTTGCTTTCCTTGAATTTTTAACCAATACAACTGTCTATTTTTATCAAAGTTGCTTCCTCATTAATATTTTTATGCCATATCACTACCTCTCTATCTTTATTTCTCCATTTTATAATAATAAATTCTCAAGCTTTTACAATTTTCTTTTTATCTCAGTTCTTTCAAATTGCATTTTATTATTTTATTGATAGTCACTATATATTTCTTATTTTTTAGTAATAATTAGAAATTCTATTATTTAGTTGGTTTAAATTAGCATTACAAATGTTCTTCTGTTAATACTTTATTTTGAACGTGTTACTTCCTTGTAATATATAATTTCTAAGGACAGTTGCTCAAATGTATGTCAGCATTTTCTATCTGAAAGAACGTATATTATATCATCCTGCTGTTGAGAGTTTTATTCATTTTTTCATATTATTCATATACAGATTCATTTTCCTGCTCTATTTTTGAATAGTTTCTAATTCATTAATAGTCTTTTACCTTAATTCGACGACAAAAACTAAGGTCATTTTTGTTTTTCTTCTAGCCTGACTTATCTAAGCCTTACTTTACTTTGTTTTTAATGGTTTGTTTTTCTCCATATTCCCTGATTTTAAGAACTAATTCTATTTGATTTTATTAAAATTAAAAGTTTCAATAAAATATCAGAAAGTAAAGAGATATTTAAAAAGCATTTCTTTAACTTTTTGTTATGCTAAAAGTGAATTATTTTAAACAAAAATAATATTATAATTATTCATAAATTGCTCACTAATGAATTTTGTCTTGCTGATAGAATTATCTTCTTAAATATTTGGTGGTTATTTAAAACACTGTTTGTTGAAATCACATTATACAGTATATTATAATAATAAACTATAAAAAGCAGACTTAATAGGTAAAATATATATCATAGCTATAGATGCCTTTAATGCTTATTTTTATAAATTGCTAAATGCTCTTAGTGGTTCTATATAATATTTAGTATATTTAGCTTAGTCCTTTAGCTAATTTATTTGATGTTATGCAATTTTAAAGTATAATGATGCTTAATATCTATCTAGTTTCCTTTTTAATTTAGCTTAATTAATAATATCTTAGCATCAAAATTGATATCAGTGTTTTTATATCTCTTTTAGCAAATGAAAATCTAAAATAAATTAAAATTAGAATATAAAAAATAAAAATAAGATGAAACAGCAAAAGATAACCCTTACCTAGCTCAGACTAAAATTAGTTTAACTATTAAAAGTAAATCTTAATATGTCTTTATGGTATAAGTATTAAACTTAATATATCTTCTGAAATAAAATACAATTAATTAATATTAAGTTCAAATACCTAAAATACTATTTTTATTATATAAACCTATATTAAGCATTATTAACTTAATCAAAACTATTTATCTTAGTTATCTTAATTCTGTAAATCTCTATCTTAAAGAAACTTAGTATAAGTAAAATCTAATTAGTCTTGCTATTATTTAGTTTATATTATATTTAAATTGCTATTAGAATGGTTTAGTTTACTCTCTAATTAAGCTATTGAGATATATTAGAAGTTTAGTTAATTATATACTTTATATATAAGATACTTATCTTCTTT
Organism: Loxodes magnus; assembly: GCA_946699065.1. Lineage (NCBI taxonomy): Eukaryota > Ciliophora > Karyorelictea > Loxodida > Loxodidae > Loxodes > Loxodes magnus. The sequence continues at coordinate 7,903 of CAMPDV010003354.1, read as the reverse complement.
AGTTTTAAATAGCTAATTATTTTGCTATTGTATTTATATACTTTAAAAATACCACACTCTTTTAACATTTAGTATGTTACTTTAATGAAATTTTATAGAGAACTGTTCTAAATTGCAATGCCAATATAAACATGAAAGTCTCTTATTTTAATAATAAGTTAATTATTCAAATTTGTAATATGTTATAGAGAAACCTATTATAATTATAGAATACCTGAGAGACTCTATCTATTCAAGGCTTTAATAAAAGTATTACTGTTTAGATAAAATTTGGTTTTTCTTAGTCTACAAACCTAAAATATTTCCCTAATATAGTATAATACTAGATAGCTATTAGTTTATTTCTAGGTATAAAATGTAATTGTAATTTATAAAAATGTATTAACTTATTAAAAGCTATTTATTTATTAAGAAGAAAGATTCTAAAATAAAATTATAAGGTATTATTTCCCTCTTAAGCATTAATAGCACTATTATTTAATATATGAATATGACTCATTTTCATCTAAATTTAGTTGAAATTGATATTATGAGCATTTTGAAAGCTTTTTTATTAGTTAGAAAAAGATTAAATAAGCAAATGTAATTAAACTAAAATATTTTAAAATAATATCTAAATCATTTTTAACAGAATTGATTCATTACACTGTTGTTTGCTTGAACTTAGATATATAATTTTCTTTTATATTTTATAGAAAAATTAAATATTTGCTTGGCTTCGATTTAGATGTGTTTTGATATTTTAAAGTTAGATAAATAAAAATTATGTAAAAGGACTTTCTTCATGTTATCTAATTACTCACTAAAAAGCCCTTGAAGATCTTAAATTAATTGATTAGCTTTATTTATCTCTACAGCAATATATTATTTTCCATTATTTTATTGCTAAAACTTCAAATATAGCTCTATATTCTGTAAATCTTTGGGTCTTTAAAATCAATAAAGCCATAGAGCTAGTAAATGGGATATAATTTATTAGAAACACCATCATAATCAGACTGTATATTTAAATACTTACATCTTCTTCATTTTAATAATTCCCATTAAAAAAAATTAGTCTGCACTTAAATTTATTCTTAGCAGTTTAATCTTTTTAAGTAAAAACATCTATAGCAATATTACTTGCAGGACTGATGCAAAAATTTTGATATTATTCATTTAAGCTTTACTAAAACTGAACTAAAACACTCTCTTTGATTTGAGACAAATTCTTTAGATCAACTATTTTGAAATGGTAAAGAACAAAATCAACATCTGAATATTTTATCTATATTCAAATTCTTACTTTTGCTATGATGCTTCGAAGAAAATTCTTTTTTGCTCGAAAGGAGTAATAAAATCTCAGTAATTATAAATATGCTCATATTTGAAGAGTCAGTTAACTTATTGTATAATATGTTCTGGAATCTAGTCAGATTATTAATTTAATTACTTTAGGCAAATCTTCAATTATAGTAAACAGCAAATTTTATAATTTAACTTTGTAAAATGAAGTTTCTTTTTTCTTCCTTTTATCTAAGTATTTCTATTGATTAATGCTTATTTTAAAGAATTTATTTTGGTAATAAAAGATTGAAATTGTTGCTTTCTTTTGCCAAGCTTTATAGACAAGTCTATTAGAATATTTGTTTAATACATATCAAAAAGTCTATTCCTATATTTTCTAGCTATTACTTGAATATTTATTCATTTTTCGATAAGCTTTTAGTGGTATAAATATCTATATGCTCTTTTTTTTAACTACTAGATTTTACTTCCTTCTACCGCGGTGAATTTTGAAAACTTTTATAAAGGTGTTAAAACTTATTTTTTTAGCCTAACCTTTCGTTTTCTTCTTATTTTTGCATACTTTTTTTCTGGTTTTTTAACTTAAATTTTATTTCATAAAGAAATTATTTATTAGCCATCTTTATTGCTCTCTTCAATGTCTTTATATAGAAATGATTTATATCTAATTTTAAATATTTTCTTGAATAAGCTTAATAATTTCTATTCGCACTAATTATCTGATAAGCTTTTTATTAATTTCTCCTTTTAACTGCTTTCTTTTGATTAAATAAATTCTTCCTTTTGCTGATTAAATATTCCATTTCAATTCTATCTTATGTTCTTTGTGAGTTCCTAAATAATTATTTTAACTAAAATGCTTTCTATATGATTAAAATCCTCTTGACTTTAAGAAGTAATAAACTGTCTATCTTTGAAGAGTAATGGAGTTGAAATTTCTTGTTTCCATTATTTTTTAAGATTACTAAGATCAACTTATCTGAATTTCCTTCTAGAAAGATTTTAATCAGATTCTTAGACTTAATTAGGACTAATTAAAGTTAAAGCACTCTTTAATTTCGTTATTATTTGTATCATTTTAATCTTCCATTTTTTGGTTCTAATCTTAATTTATCATCTTAGGTTTTAATTAATTTTCTTTTTCTTTAGGATTTATGTTGATTTTAGGAAGTGTGCTTTGATAAAGCTTCATCTATCGAATATTTTTACCTGCAGTTTACATACTTTAATTTTATCGCTTTTCCTAAATTACATTTATGGAGATTTTGCTATCATATTATGGGAAGTTCTATTCCTAATAGCTTCGGTCTTTTTTTAAATCAAAGATCTAATTTTCTTCAAAATCTTTTTTCACATTTTGAGTTTTTCTTACTAAGGGAAAATCTGTTTGCTTTTTTTATAGTTCTATTTATCATTTCTTTCCGGATCATTTAAAGAAGTTAGACTCTTCTAATTTTTATTTTTTTGAATATACTCTGGAATCATTTAAAAGCTTTTGTTTACGTTAATCAAAGCTGCTTTACTAATTAAATTTTCCTAACTATTTTTTTAATTTTAGTTCTATTTTTGCTTTTCCTGTGATTAGATGTTCCTTTACTATTTGATTTTATCTTTATTAAAGGTGGCATTTATTTTTATTTGGCCAATAACATTCTAGTTTTTTCCTAAGAGTTATTTATTTTATTAGATCTCTTTCCATTTATTTATTTTCCTAGAGTTTAGATATCCAACATTATTTAAGAGTTTTAGTTCCCATATTTTTAATCTTCATTAGTTAGATTCAGATTTTATTTTAAGTTTTAAAATTCCTGTATCTATTCTCTTTTTTTACTCTAAATTTAATTTTTTTTGGTCTATTTACTGAAAGATTAGGATAATGAATTACGATTTTTCAAGATATCTTCTGCATCAAAGGATTATAATTTTCTAAGATTGATTTGCATACCTTATTAGCTTAGAAGTTTTAAATCTTGCTTTTTAAATTCTTATTCTATAATTTTTGAGTAAGATTTGTTTAGGATTTATTACTGTTTTTCACAATGTAACTAGTTTCTTAATACCTAGTTTTTTAATTGTTTTTATGTATTATCACTTCCTTTTTTTTCGTTAAGGTACATTCCTCTTAAAAATTGAAAATTTTGATAAGCTTATCCTTATTTACTTTATGCATCATCTTTCTCTTTGTTTTAAAAAACTTAACTTTATTGTTTCAATTCGAAACTAGGTTTGCTTTTTAATATTTTTTATTTCTGATTTTCTTTTTATAAATAGTCTGGATAAAGTCTTGCATTATGAATTTAAAGAAAGCTTTGGCTCAATGAAAATACTTACTGTTACTCTTCATTAATAAAATTTTGCTTCATATATTACTTTCATTACCTATCTTTTTCTCTTAATCCTTAAGCTGCTAATTCATATTTTAAATCTATCTCCTTTTTATAAATTTTGCTAGCTGCTTTCTCCTCAACTTTTAATTTTAATTTTATGAAATTTAATACGATCCTATGAGTGTTCCTTGGACTTAGATTTTTAAATGCTCATATTTAAGTATTAATAAAATTATTTAGTTAGTAAATAAAATTAAAATTTAGAAGGTTAATTAAATGTGTTAATACTAAATTAAATTAAAAAGTTTAAATTGGAGTTTAGTGAACTTGGAGGACTTTCAACCTCGTGTTCACAGGACCAGTTTGATAACCTGGCTGGAGACCAGCTACCTTCAGAACTCTTTCTTCAGTTGCCTTGGATTGTGTACCACTTCGGTTTGTAGATTTGACCTCCTGACGGATAAAATTAGTTACAGAATTCTCGTCTAATCTTATCTTAATATTGAGTACTATTATTTTTCTTATTATTTTCTATTCCAGTACTATTATTTAATTAATTTCAATTTCTAACATTGTCTATATTTATGTCCAGTTTGTTTGCATACAAAGCATCTTGGTTTATTCCTAATTAATTTATTGTCTGGACTCCTCGGTAACGTAGTAGTTCCTTCTATGTCCATTGGATCTTGAATTGTCCGTAACTTTGAATTCTACTACTGTTGCTAGCTTGCTGTTCTCTTCAAGCACCAGTTGTTCTTTGCTGCAGCAATCCCATTTCCCTGAAGAAAGTGTTTTGCTCTCGATCGTAGACTTCCCAGAAGCTTTCTTTCCATTCCTTGAGCTCAGTAACTTGATTTTTTAGAGCTCTATTCTCTAATCGTAGCCTCTTTACTTCTTCCTTCAGGTCAGCGAATGCGACTAAAATTTATGCCTGTTCTTCCTGGAACTATGGCATCGCAAATTCTCGCACGGTTGCCGCTTCTTGGCTCTCCAGCACCTTTCTAGGTCCTTCCTCCTTCAGTTGGTGTCATCGGGGTAGCCTTTTGGCGCTTTTGTCCCGTCTTTTTAGGTTGGTCTGGAAGTTCCTAGTTGAGTCTATTATTCTTGAAGGTTTTGAGAAGAAGATTATTTCTAGGAAGAAGAGTGTGAGTTAAAGATGAGGGTTCTTACTTTCTCTCCCCCTTTTAGGAGGTGGTATAAAAGGGTTTCTTGAACCGTTCTATTTTGAATTAAATGTGTAATTATAATTATTGATGTATTATATTCCTTTATATTAATTTACTTCTAGATAGAGTTAAAATAATAGTAGTTATTTTATTTTAAATACTTCTTTTATTTTATGCTTTTATAGTTTGGTTTTTTAATGTTTTCTATTTTTTTTGATGGACTTTAATCTGATAGCTGAAAGGAACTCTAGTTGTCTAAATAAACTAATAAATGTATATATGTATATTATTACTTTTAGGTTAAAGCTAATTGGTTATAGCTGTTTTTATGGATACTAATACATAAAACTGTTATCCTTTATTTTATCTTAATTTAAAAAGGTATAAACTAAACCCTTAATCTATTTTGTGCTATTAATTATTAGGTATCGTGTTTAATTCTGTATTTATGTATATTAAGCAAGGATATATTATAAGCAAATGTATGATTATGAGAAGTATAAATATATAATTTGAACTAAAAGAAGAAAAAGGGAAATAGATATGAAATTATAGTAATAAGCCTAACCAATAGAATTTGAGATAAGCTATTTTTTATGATTAATAGTTTAACTAAAGAGAGTCAACTTTATTATTCTGAATCATTTTATTTGTCAACAGGTATTTGATTTATAAAATTTATACCAATCAAATTGAAAGAAGCTATTGATAACCTTTATATAAAGATTTCTTATCTAATGTTCTCGTAAATAATTTGGAACAATGTCACTATTTAATCAGTTGATTTATGTAAATGAGAGAAAAAGAACTGTATTGGTTATTAAACTTGTTTCAAATTGAATATTTTAGAAATAATATGCTGCAATATATGAACAGTCTGTAAAGGCATAGATTAGATTATATTTATATGTATATAATAAAGTGTCAATGAAGTGTGATTAAACATAATAATAGTTAATTTTATCTATAAATACTTTAGAACATAATATATGAGTATGAAAACTTAATAATTTATAAATATAGCAATAAGCTTTATTCATATTCTTATTATATTCAAATATTATTAACACTTTTATTTAAAAGGATTTGTAGATTATATATGCTTAAATAATCTTACTTAGTAAACCTTTATTATAAATCACTACTATAACTTACCAAAAGAAATAGACTTTTATATTTATAGTAGTCATATAACTAGCTTCATTTTATATTTAGATCCAAAATTATTTATATTAATCAATCAATTATTTAAAGTCTTTCCCTTATAATTTATAAGTAATTTAAGTCTCAAATTTACATTTAGCTTATATCATAATTTGGCATATAAGTTAATTCAAGAGTTATATAATTCTGAGATACCATTTATATATATTGTATTACAGCTGCTCAATAGTAATTTAGCTATATCTTTCATTTTATTACAAATATTATATCAAACTATGCATTTAGGCCGCGCTCAGCAAAACATAGTAGGCTATTGCTCCATTCTATACTCTATTGCAAGTAATCTACCACTATATGCCACCACGGGGAAGGGTGGACAAGCTCGGAAGAGACAAGCCTAACTTGACTAAGGGTTCTCGCTAGCAGAATGATATTTGACTGACGGGCTGCTAATGACTTAATTATTAGTTCCTATTTTGGATCTTATTCAAGAAGACTAAATAATTTAGTTCAAGATACAAGAATAATTTTTAATAAGCAGATTCCCCATTTGAAGAAGCTGACGTGACTCATTGAAAGAATAGAATAATAACGAGAAGTATGAGAAGACTTTTTTTATATTAAATATTAGGTATTGAAAGAGTTGTACAGGAAGAAGGCGCTACACGTTCTATAATAATATTTATTTATGTATTATCTAAATTCTAATTTTCTAATTATTTTTTAATTAAGCTAAATATATAGAAATAAATAGTTAAGTTCTTCAGTTCCTTCATTAGCCTAATAATAATTTCTATCTTTCTCAAGGTAACTAAAATTTAATATTCCCTTTAAGCTAAATACCCTAAACACTTAAATATACTCCATATAGCAGTAAAAATAAAAGTGACTACTAAAGCCTTCCTATTAAACAAGGAGATTACCTATAATGTTAAATATAAAGCTAGAAAATTATATTAAATTAGTATTAAATTTGAGCTTAAACCTTAAATTATAATTATAGGATTTAATATTTCACTATCTTATGCTTTTAGTTGATACTTTTATAATACTTATCCCTTATAAACTTTACTGTTTCTTTTGATTACATAACCTAACTATTTAAATTAAATGGATTATTATATAGGAATTTTAAAATTACACTCTTCTATTTATAATTATTGGCTAATATAAAGCTAGGCTAGTTTAAATAAGCATAAAGTACTAAATAGCTTGATTTATTAAGAAATTAATATTTACAATATAATAACTAGAATGAAGCTATCTTTAGTAGTAAATCCTAATAAAAGAATTACTAAAAAATAAAAAATCCTAGAACCTTTCAAAAAGCGCTTCTATACCATTTAGCCAAAAAAGAAGAGAGCAACCAGGAAACCATTTCTTACCAGTCTTCTTTTTCATAACCCTAACTTTTTCTTACTTAATAACCTGGAAATTAATAAGAGTAACGAAAGCAAGACCTAAAGACAATCCATATAGAAACTCCAACTTCAAATGAAAAACCAAGGAAGCAGATGAAGTCTGCTTTACACCAGGAGGTATCGGGGTTCAACTCTTCTGGCCAGATGAACATGGAATAGCTCATAAAAGTGGTACTAAACCTCCAGGAAGAGGTTAAAAGCTTCGTAAGGAGAACACGAAGTTGACAGAGCAGATCTGTCATGAATTTAAGATACACTTGATCTTAGAATGGTCAATTAGGAAAGAGAGATTGATGTTTTATGATAGTACCAGCAAGAATAAAAAAGTTAGACAAAACTTTAGATACAATAAATTCAGAGCTAAAATACACAATTGGAATTTAAAATTTCAAATCAACCAACAAGATGGAAAAAATTGGAAAGGAACCTAACTAAAACTGCAAAATAGAGATTGAGGAAATAGGAGGAAGCAAGTCAAACGGAAGAACAGCAAGGAAGATCATATTTTTAAAGAAATGCTACTTTAGTTGTTAACAAG
>CAMPDV010003353.1:0-45734 GCA_946699065.1 Loxodes magnus | reverse complement strand
AAAGTTAGCCTTTCATATATATTAATAATTAAATATTAAAATACAATTATGTGAATATACGTAACTTTAATTTTAATTAGGTTTAATATAATAATAAAGAAAGTTTTCATCTGAATCTTAATTACTCTATAAATAATTCATTAATTATACTTGCTAACTTAATTAACGAAATAAATAATAACATCTAAATACATACTCTTTAAATGGTATAATAGCATAAAGCTTTAAATAAAGGATTTAAATTAAATTGATATTATAATTTTTAATTCTTCTATATTTTAAAGAGGATTTTAATCTACTAAGATTTAATAAGCTATTAAATAGCTAAAAAAATTAAAATAGCTATGTAAATAAAAAAGAGAAAAAACTAATTCAAATTTAATTCCATAAAAATAAAATTGGAGTCTAGTAATTTTTTAGTAGGATTATGATTTGAAAACTTATAAATGAAATTTTAAATAAGATAAAGCAATCTCAAAAACTTTAGATATAATTAAAAATTGGATTTTATGTTTTATAAATTAATTTAGACTCCTTAATACGAAAATCCTTATTATTTTTCCAAATTAAAAATATATGAAATGTAATAAAAATAGTTATACCCTATATAAATTAATTAACTTTACAAAATTGTAAATCAATCTTATAGATTAAGAAAAAAGTCCGAAATAAAATACATCAATTTATTATAGAAGGTTTGACTAAATGGATTTTAATTATATTTGGAGACATATTAATTTCTAAAAATATAGAACTATTTTTTAAGCTGCAAGTCTATTAATATTAGTTATAAAATAAATATAATTAACAATTTTTCTTAGCTTTTGCAAGATTTGCTTTATCTTAAGCTCAATTCTCATTAGCACATTGATTTGCTAGCAAGTCTAACTATTAAATAATTAAATAGTTAATTATAGAAAAAGCTCTTGAGCTTTTAGATCTTTGTCTATTTTAATCTGAATTATTGAATTTTTGTAATTCTTTTATAAATTATTTTTATACACAAAATTTGAAGCTAACTATTTGTAATATTTCTTCAACTTATCTAAATTAATTTGTTTAAGTACATATAAGATATTTGTTAATTTAAAATTGTAGGTAGTGGATTAGAAGTGTTACTAATGATCTTTCTTAATTTATAAATAATTTAATTATTATAATATTTATTTTAGATTTTAGAATCTCATTATATTTTCCATCCTTTACTATTTAATTTAAAATCCTTTGATAAAGTTCGTGCTTAAATTTAAAAATTTATAATTTTTACTAGAATATCATATTGATAATCTTAAATAATAAGTAGGAGGTATTTTAGTTAGGCTTTATTTTATTAATAATAAAGCTAAATAAAGCTTCTTTAAAAGAATCAAAATTAATTTACTTAGAGTATAATTTAAAATTTGTATTTCTATAACTTGTATTTAGCTTCTCCTACTATAAGTGCTGTTTTTTTATTTGAAATAATAATTATTTAATAAAAACTTTGATTTTAGCAGAGTTCTTATTAGTATTTTAATAAATATAAAAGAATTAAATATTTTAAGCTTTCATTCAAAATAGCCAATTTTTTATAAAGTTTAATACTAATATAAGTAGCTATTTATCAACACTCAGGTACCAAAATCTATTTAATTATGCTTTTTTCTCTAATTTATCGTTTTAGAATTTAACTTACCCTTAAATTTTTATTTTTTATAATTTTGAGCAATTTAAGTATAAAATAATTGAAATTCTAATTCTTAAGCAAAGGATGTTGCTGACTTAACAAAATAAGAAAGTATGATTTACAACTGTCTTTAAGATATAAAAAGAAATTTCCTAAATTAAAAAGTCAAAAAGCTATTATTAAAAAAATGTATACTAGACAGCATAAAAGTTAAAATATTTCTATACAAAAGAAGCATGATATTGGTAATACAATTTAAAGTTAATTTTATGAAGGATTTTTAATTATAAGTAGACAAATAAATAAAATTTATTTTTGAGTCATTAAATAAAAAATAGTTCTTAGTCTTTATAACTTTAAGATTTATTAAGCTTTTGATTGAAATATAAAATAATACTTATATAATTTACGAAGCTCGAGGAAGATATGGTTTAAAGATAATTTTTATAAAAAACATAATTTAAATAAAATTTGAAAAAACAGATAAATATTTCCTTATAAATTATAGACAAGAAATTATGAAGAAAAATTATTAAATAATTTATAAAAGAAACTATATAAGTTCAACTAAAATAAGTAATATAAAATTTTAAAATTTATATCTCTTGCTAGAATAAAGAGAAAAATCAATGAGAAGTTTATTTTATAATTAAAAAGTTAAATGAATAAACAAATTCATTATTTTTAAATCAAGTTAAAATATATAAAAGAAATAATTAAAATAATTAATTATCTTCAAATAAGTACATTAAAACAAAATAAGAATAATAGAGATAATCTAATTTAAAAAAACAATATAATAAAATACTATAAAATAAAATCTAAAAAATAGCAGAAAAATTTATGAACATAGTTATTTTTTATAGACAAGAAAAGTTAAAAAGTAAACATTATTATGTAAAATTAGATATCTTGATAATAATTTTCAAATAAATCATAAATTATTAAATAAATCTACAATTTATAAAATAATGTAAAAATAATTTTAATTTTTCTAGTCAAAGCAAAATAAATACCGAAAAAAAAATGAACCAATAAAATGTAATAAGACAAGCAAAAAAATCAAGAAAAAACATAAGAAAACTACTAGCAAGACGATAAAGAAAAAATAATTTACACAGAATATAGTTATCCAACAGGAGACTTTTATATAGGAAACTGAAAACAAAATTAAAAAGAAGGCCTAGGAACAATGATTTTTAAAAACGGAAGCAAATACGAAGGAAATTGGAAATAGGATAAGAGATAAGGTCAAGGAAAGATAGAGTTTAAAAATGAAAATAAAATGGATATGTACGTAGGAGAATTTTCAGATGACCAAATACAAGGTAAAGGAACTTATTACTTTCAAAATGGAGATAGTTACTAAGGAGATTTTGTTGAAAACTAAAAATAAGGAAATGGAAAATATATATGAAAAAGTGGAACAGTATATAAAGGAGAATGAAGTAAAAATAAAAAAAACGGAAAAGGAAAAATAATATATGGGAGTAAATAACAAAAAGAATGATATGATGGTGAATGATCAGAAGATCAAAAAGAAGGTTTAGGAGAATATCATTATCAAAATGGAAATATATTTATAGGATAATGAAGGTAAAACAAAAAAAAAAGTGGAGTTTATAAGTTTGCAAACGGTGACATTTATGATGGTGAGTTTCATTAGGATAAAAGACATGGTTAAGGTATTTTTAAGTCTATTTATGGTGACATTTATGAAGGTTAATGGTTTGAAGATAAAAAGTAAGGAAAAGGAAAATAAACATATCGGAATGGTGATGTTTATGAAGGATAATGGTAAGGGGATTTAAAAAAAAGTAATTGAATCTAATTCCTATCAATGGATACTGCATCACCAAATTATAAATACTATGCACTTTCTATGTTTTCATCATTTACAATCTTCTTCATTATGGCTCCTTTCTTCACTGATATTGCTAAATAGAAGAATGTTGAAAACTGAATTATAAGCTTGACTTTTGTAGTTTATTCCGCCTTCTCTTTTTTTTCTTCATTGTTTAGTGTGAGTATTATGAATCGATTTGGAAGAAAATGGGCCTGTCTTTTGGGAATTCTTATGGTAGGACCATTTTCAATTGGGTTTGGCTTCATTTATCTAATGGATTATTACGCTTTTGTTTTCTTTTCAATTTTAGCTAGATCTATCAATGGTTTCGGAAATGGACTTATATGTACGGTTTGTGTAGCTTGTGCTGCTGATCATAGTCAACAGCTTGCCTAAAAGTTATTTGGATTAAATGAACTTTTAACGGGTGTAAGTGCTATTTTCGGAGTAGGAATTGGTGGATTATTCTATGCCTTCTTTGGATTTCCCGGTCCTTTCATATTTTGGGGTGCAGTCACAACGATAATATTTCCTTTTATTTACTTCGGAGTAGAAGAAAAAGAGTAAAAAAAAGATTTTCAAGTTTCTTTGATTGAAGAATATCCTCCTATAGAGTTAACGTATTATTAAGCATAATGAATAAAACGACCGCTATTAAATACAATTGCAATGATAGTGATATCTTAATCATTTTTTATGTTAGCATCTTTCTTATAACCTGAGCTAAAGAAATACAATTCTTCAGACTTTATCTTAACAACTATTTTTATAATAGGCTCGATAGCATATGCTATTGGTATTCTTATATTTTTATATTGCTTTAAAGGATTAGATGGAAGAATTAGTGTTGCAATAAGTTAGATTGGAGTTGCTATTTCGATAGTTTTTATAGGAAATTTATTAACTCCTGAAAGCTTATGAAATATAGGAATTGGCTTAGTTTTATGTGGATTTCTTTCAGCTATTGCTATTATACCTGCTATTGGTGATATTTAGAAAGGAATTTAGGCTAAATATCCAAAAGCTAGTAAAGAAGCAGTTTCAAACTGTGTAGGAGCTATCACAAATGTTGCATTATAGTTTGCTAAAATAGAAGGACCTATTCTAGGTGGCATTATAATGGACATTTGGGGTTGGAAAACACTTAATTGATATGTGTTTATATGATAAGCTGTTTATGTAGCTATATATGTTACTCTAAACGATCCCAAAGAAGTTTATTCGAACATATGTTCTCCTTAGCCAGTTGAAAAGCAAGAAGATTATGAGAATTACCAAAGTGCTTCAGAACTAGACAAAGATAAGAAAAATGAATAAAAGGATAAAAATTAAAATTAAATAACTAACATTTGAATTAAACCAATTTTTACTTAATTTAATTAAATAACAATTATTTTTATTGCTTAGTTATATGAAATAAATCAAAAGAGATAGACGTAGGTTGCAGTTTAATACAGTCTTTTGAGTTATTCCAATAAATCTAATTTTTTGTTTAATGATATTCTCATTTAGAATCTAAGTATTTTAGAAAACTAATTTTTAATTATTTATAAGTTTCTCACTATAAATGATAAATAAAAGAGTTCTAAAATTTAGCAGCTAGATAGATATTCTTGGAACTAGGATATTTATTTTAAATTAAGAGTTGTGTCTATTAAATGAAACTCTATAAAATTTACTTTATGGTTTTACTTTTAGATCTTTATGATTTTTACAGTGATGTAATAAAATAATAGTATATTATAGCATAATTATAGTATCTACATTAAAGAATGCTAAACATTAAAGAATCTAAAATATAAAATAAGCTGTAAAATAGTTTATGATTAGAATTTTATTTTAACTTTAAATTATCAAAGATAAACCATACTTAAGTTGCTCTATTTATGTGAGTCCTCATTTTCTTACTCTTTGTTTCCAAATTCTGATTTTAGGTTTGGAATATAATTAAAGGCGGAACTTTTAAAATAAAAATAATTTAACCTTTTTAGATAGAAATATTATTAGGGTATCTTAACACTCTTTATAGTTAATTTGCAATAAATGTTTATATTTCTAGATAAGAAAATAAATGTAGCTATTCTTCTATATCCACTAGCAATGCTTTAGTTTTTAATCTAAAAGCTTTTGTTTAAACTTACCAATATAAGAATAATTAATAATTCAACTCATTATCATTTATTTTCCAATAAACAGTCTATTATACTAGCTTTTTATACGAAAGCTAAAAGCATTCGAGTCTTTGCCTTTAAATTAATGCCTTATATATAGTTTCATTGCTAAAAAGAATATTTATAAGTGAAATGGTGCTTTATGCTTTAAGAACTTTAATTATGAAAGAATAATAGAAAATATAAAATTGACAATTTAATTAAATTAAAGCATATAGTGTTTGTCTTTCAGCTTAAAATTAATTAACTATTTATGAAAATAACAGTTAAATCTTATCTAATTCTATGAAGTTAGAAAAAGTTAAGTCAAAGTAAATTAAACTAACTTAGATAATTAAGGATCTTTAAGTTCTGTTTTAATGATATACTCAAATATATCCTTTTACTTTAATATAAAAGTTTAATTTATCGATATAACGAAGGATAATAAAAGAATTTATAAACAATTAAGCATTCATCATTTTTCTATCAGCAGCAAGAAAAAAAGTAAAATTACAGTGAAGAAATGAATACTAATATCAAAAATATTTCTTAGAAGTATCTAATTATCAATAATTGTATATTATTTATGATTTAGTTAAATCTTTTAATTCTTAAGCAAAGCTAAGTATTAGTTTGTTCATATGACTCTAGTTTACCTTTAAAACAATAGTTGAAATTAAATTAAATACAATTAATAATTTTATAACTAAATCTTTATTTATTTTCTAAATAGATATTCCAGTTAATTGTACCTCAATATTATTATTCTAATTAAATTATTTCCCTTCATAGGTATCTAAAGGAACCTTTTATTATTATGCTATGCATTTATTTATTTCCTTTTTACTTTTTAATCCAAATATTAATATTTAGTTAGATAAATTAAATTATTTCATCATATAGATGGAAATACTTTTAACAAAAAGTCTCCTAATTTATCTTGTGAAGACTAATAAATTATAATATACTTTAAATAAGGAGATAAGGATAAATCAATTTATTATCTTAAGAACTCTATTTTAACTGTTTATGTAAGTGTTTTTCCCTAATTATTAGCGTAGCACTAGTAGTTAAAACACCTTTACATTTTATACTTTTAGCCACATAAATTTGATTGGATTGACGATGAATAAATACAATAATTAAATTGAATAGCATATGATGTAGTTAAAAATAGAAAATTAAATGATACGTTAGGTATTTTAGTAAGAGAGTCAGAAGTTAATATTTGGTTTACAACTTTCTTAAAATAAAGTAAAAGAGAAGGATTATTTGGTCTATGTGATTTCCAAGGTAAAGTTGAAATAAGTAAATCTATCTTAAAAAACGGAGAGTGAAAGTAAGAAGGTTCTATAAATTTACTCTAGTCTGAATTGGTTTTAAATGAAGTATAGTTTGAAAATATGAAAAATTAATAAGGATGTGTAATTTAAGCATTCTCTTCTAAAATAAGAATCCAAAACTCAAGTCTCAATAGATAAGTTCTAATCAATTTTAAGGATCTATAGTTTACCTAAAAAGTTCTTAAATGGTGACAGAAAATTGCTCTTTTAATAACTATTTGAATACTGCTATTACTCAAGAAGCAAGTTCTTTAGTCGTTAAATTTCTCAAACTTTACAAAAGGAGTAAGTAAAGACTTTTATGGGTTTGCAAATTATTCATTTAACTCTTATATGAAGGTGATGAATTGCATATGTTCAGAGATCTAAACTTAATCAGATGGATGCTTTAGTTTAATAAATAAAAGGCCTGAAAAATAGAATCTATTTATAGGAAATATTTTCGAATATTTTGTTGCTTAAGAAAATGGAAGATTTAGCTACTGCTAAAATGGTAAGATAAAATTTAAAGAAAACATATTTGAAAATAAATTATAGAAGGTAATAAATAGTAGGTTTCAAAAGGAGGAACTTAAGACTTACGAGTGGTAAAAATTTGATTTGTGAATATTTAGTAGAAAATAACTATTTTATAAACAACTAAGTAATGACTGAAATAAGTGAAAGAGGAGCTATAGTATCATTGATTACTTAATTCCTAATGTTTGAAGTAAATAAATTTATTCTTTGTTTTAGAATAATAGAGCTTCATCTTGGATATGCCAGTGTTCATGCTAACTTTTTTCTATTGAAATGACTTCCTTAGGAGAATAATCTTCTTCTTTTCGTTTTTTTCTCTATCATTATTCATCTTTCTTTGCTAGAACTTTTTATTTCTTGTATTCCGCAGAAAGTGTCAAATTGATTCGCAATAGTGATATTTTTTTACCTTGTGTCTCGGTGTTGGTTCGTATTCTTTCAGCTTCTTCTCAAAGTAAGGAAAAAAATTTAAAACTATTGGCTCCAAAATCATTTTCACCTCAGGTATTGATGGTTTAAATTCAGTTGTAATCCAGGAAATTATACCTTGAATCCTTTCAGTTTCGATATTTCCTCTCTTAAGTTGTATATTGAAGTCTGCATATCTTAGAAGTCCATCGGTTCTTGCGATATTTGTTCTAAACTTTCTCGTATTAATGCATTTTCATATCTTGATAATCCTACGAACTTCCGTAGTTCTTCAAAGTCTTCTTGGTATCATTCTACTTCATGTACATTAAAAGATCTAATTTTTGAAGGAGATTAAATTTTATTAGTTTTATGTTTCTACAGGGCCATGGATTAGGTTTGCCCTGGTTCATGTTCATGCTTTTGTGGCTTGTGAGGATGAGTAATTTTATGAGTACTCCGACTTTTTACTCTTTTTTTTCTCCTCCTATATGTTCAATATTTTATATTTAATCAAATGAATTATATCTTATTTTTAGTTTTAAAATTTTTAATTGATATTATAAACTTAAAAACCTGATAAAATGTAAATAATAATTATAGAAATTATTAAAAATTAAATTTCTGAATATAAAATACTGTTTTTAGTTTCGAATAAAAATAGATTAATAAATAATATTTTTATTCTAATTTACTCTTTTTAAGAACAAATTTGAAAAATATTCAAAATAATGAAAATAAGAATGTTTTAAAGTAATCAAGTAAAATAAATAAAAATAGTTAAAAGAATTTAATAATTTAAAGAATAAACCTTTGCAGTAATCTTGAATTAGTCTTCTCTTGAACTAAAGGGCGTCTAAAGGTTTAATTAGTTCTCTATTCTTATTTATAGATTAGATTTTTCAGTTAAATCTTTTCATCTAAAGCTTTTGCTAACTGCTCGATTTACTATTATAAATTTTTTCATATATGTTAATCTTTATTAATTTGGTCAAATTTAAGAAAATAATTAATTTTTTTTCTTATTTTTTCGTAAATTTCGTTTTTCACCTACATATGTTGTAATGGTTTTGTTTTTAGCATATATAAAAGTATATTTTATTTCTAATATCTATGTCCGATGCATCACTTCCCTATTTTTATTAATTCTTTTTTTTTTTTTTTTATTTGTTATTCTATTTTTCTTAAAGTACTTTTATTTGATGTTGGAATTAAGAATACTTAAATTGAAATATTTTATGGATTTAATTGAGGTGTTTGCCAATTAAATTCAATTTATATCCCTTTTGCGATTATATATTTTATATGAGTCCTCTATAGATTGAATTTAAAGGATTAGTTCATTTTTTTTTCTAGTATCTATTCTAATTTTTCGATTTTGAATCTATGTCGTTTTAAATCTAATTATATATTTGATATCCTTTACTGAACTGAATATGCAAAGAGCTCCTGAGATTATTGTTCATTATCTTATTAATGTGGTTATTCGTTTAAATTCGATTGTATTCTCATTTTTTTAAGATACTTAATAAGAAAAGTCTGTTGTTTCATAGGCGCTATTTTATATAAAATATTTAAACTTTCTATATGTTATTTAAATAAATAAATAAAAATATAGCAAAAATAACAATATTTATCATATATTATAAATCTTAAAGCTATCTACAATTGCTAGTAATGCATCTTAAATATTAAAAATATATTATTTTCAGTTTTAATCATAATAATCCATGCTTTAACTATTATTTTTTACTTTTTTCTAAATTTTATTAATAAAGTTTCATAATATAAGTCTATTATAAAAAAATCATAATTATATAATTTTTTTTTATTTTTATTATAAAAATTTGCTCAATGATTATCAAAATTTAAGATATTATAAAATGTAAATCTATAGAATGTATAAAGAAATAAGAAAATATCAAATTTCTTTAAAATTATTAATAATGATTTTTAAGATGTTACTATCAGAAAATAAGGTGAAATATATAAATATTATTTAAATTTAATAGGTAATGCAAAGTTTGAAGACCTGACATATTAAATTTAAAAAGAAAGTAAGAAATTTTAGCAAATTTTAATGCATTCCATTGAAATAATAATTATTTAACAGTAAATTTACTAAGGGTTAATTTACTATAATCTTATAAGCCTGCATAAGCAAATCTTTAATAGCTTTTAATCAGAAAGAGTATAAAAATGTAAGTGAAAAATATTATCCTTAAGATGAATTAGATTAATATTAAAATAAAAGGTTTTTAGGAAAAGAAAAATCTGTCTTTAATAAGTTTCCTTTCCCTTGAGAGATTTCAAATCATTGGATTCCCTGGTTTATGTCCAGTTAGTTCAATTCTAGTGTTATGCTATTTTCAATTATTGAGTTTCTTCTTCCATATCTTACCATCACTAAATGGATAAAAGGTATTTAGCTCTTTTCATTTTCACATTCAATTCTTCTAATTTAATTACGTAAAAAATGAATTGAAAATAATTAAATACATTTTAGAAGTCAAATTGGTTAAAATTAATAGCAAATCTAAGAAATTTTATTATATCATTTTTTATATACTTTTAATTTTTTTTAGCTTTTTTATAATTAAATACAATAATTTATGCTAATATTTAGCAAAATTGGAAAAATATTTAAACATGAGTTTTTATAAGATTTAATTATATAGCAAACTTTAAAACTTAGTTTTAAATAATTTAAAATTTAGAAAATTTTTGTTTTAATATGCTATAGCTATAATTGCATTAAACATTATTTTAATTTCATAAATTTACTTTTTGAGATTCATATTTTTAGAATTTTGTAAAAAAAGGAAATTTATATTTAAAATTTTATTTAAATAATTTAAAATATGAAAAAAATAATTAAGTAAATAAATCTCTTATTATTGCTTAAAGAATTGATTATAAATATAATTTGAGTTTATCTTAAAGAAACTTAATTTTAATAAAATAATTAGAGAAATATTTTTTAGAACTATAATCAAGAATCGTTGAAAGCCTTCTGATTCTTTTTTTGATATCCGATATTTTTCTTGGAAAGGTTTTTACTATTTTTCCATCCAGCATTCAGAATGATGCTAATAAGTTGCAAATGGCTTATATACAAGTAATTATTGTAATAAAAATTTTTAGTATCTTCTTAGCTCTTAATTTTGTTTTTTCAAAATTTACTAATATAAAATTTAATATCTTAATGTTTCAAAGATTCCACAAAAAATATATTTATTTCTAGAATATTTAAATATCAATTTTTTTTCATTCATTTCTAAGAATCATTAAAAATAAATATTTCTTCTTTTATTATTTTTACACTTTATCTACAAGAAAGTTTTCTCTATTTTAAAAATAGATAATATTTTTTGTTTTATCTTCTTTTTTTTTTATAAATTTTTTTTCTATTTAGATAAAAGTTATGCTTTTTTTATTATTTTTACTTATTAGTAAAAAGTTACAAAAAGAGTAATTTAAATGATAAAGAAAGTAAAATCTCTGATTAGAAATTTGTATCTTTTTTCAATCAATGAAATTAGATATTTTTTAATCATTTCTTTAACAAATTAAAAATAATATACATTTATAAAATGAGAATTCATTGAAAGAAGTTGAACTTAATAATCCAATCTAAGCGATAAATTTCTCTATTTCGATTTATTTCAATTTTAAACAATTTTTTTAAATCCTATTCAAAATTAATTAAGAAAAATTAATTAGATAACTAAAAAATTTATAATAATTTAAGGTAAATTTAAAACAGTAATCGTTTAAAAAGAAATGTATTAGTTTTAAAATTAATTAAATTTCAAGATAATTCTAAATAAGTTTATAATTTAAATGTCTTGATTAATAATCTATTAATTTAATATTAAATTTATTTTAATTTATTAATTTAAAAAATTTAAATTATCATTCGAATTAAATAAAGCAATCAATTTCATTTTTAAATTAAATTACGATAATAATGGTTTGCTAAAAGGCTTAACTAATATAAATAAATTTCAAAATATGTATTTAAATTTAGACATTTATCATAAAAAATTTCATTTTTTCTAAATAATTTTAAATTTTAAAATCTTTTTGAATAAAAAGAAAAGCACATAAAAAGATAATAAGAAAATAAAGTTTTAATTACTATGGATTGAACAACTATTTTAAGATATAAAATTAAAAAAATATAAACTTATTGAATAAAATTAAAATTTTTCTTATAATAATAATAATTAATTATCGTGATTCTATCTATATTTGGAAAATAGCGAATTAAAAATTTATGTTGAATAAAGCTTTAATTTCAAATTTGCTTGGATCATGTCTAACATAAGTCTTGAATATTTTTATTTTGTTCTTTCTAATAGTTTCCGATAGGTTGATTCCCATTCATTTTTTATTTAATTCAATAACTGCAAATTAAATATATGGAACTTCATTGCTTAGTTGGAATATTTTTCCTTCTTAACTGTAATAAAGTCAGAATTAACTTTCCCATTAATTTTCTATGATTCTTTTACCTTCTAATCTAAATTGGAAAAAATATCGCACTTTATGTCCAAGTCTCTTGCAATATCAGCATCTAATTATTTTCTGATAGAGAATAAAATTAATAGTAGACTGTTGTTTCGCATCCATCGGATCATTCATCTATATCTTTTAGAGAAATATGCTTTTCGTCGGCTCTGCGGTTGAATTTTGTTTCATAATTAATCGATTCTGATTTTCGCTGCCATTTATTTTCAGTTTTTTTATAATATTTTTATTAATCATCAGGTATTTAATTTTTCTTTCGAACTCTTATACTTGTCTTAAAAGTTTAAAATTCTCTTATTGCATAATTTTGAGGTCTTAAGGTATTGTTTACAGATTGTAGTTTGGCTGAGATGAATCCTTTTAAGAAGAGACTTTTTTAAAGAAATTTTTCATTTTATAGATTATTATTTATTAGGGTTACTTTACTATAAAAAAACATATATTTATGTAAAAAATAAAAAGCAGAATCAATAAATAAAAAATAAAGTTTTATTCTATAAAATACTTGCAAGTTTAAATTTTGTAAATACAAAAGTAAAATTAAAAATAAAATTTATTAATATTTAAAAATTTGTAAATTTGATATTGATTATTAATTATATGTATTGGTATTTTCATAAAACTAGTATATTTATGAATTTTAGAATTTTAAATTTTATTTTAGTATAGAATGTTATAAACTCATTATTGTTTTTTAGACTATTAAAGTCTTTTGAGAATTAATACAGCTTATATATAAACTATTTTATAATTTATACTTCAAAATTTTAAATTAAATTATTTTTCTCTCAACGGAATAAAAATACAAAATTGGTGCAATTATTTTAGATTATTTTAATTTAAAAAACTCAATTATTAGTTATAATTTAAATTAATTATTATCTTAATTTTAAGGCAAACATTTTATAAAGATAGTTGTAAATATTCTGAGGGTAAAATAAATAAAGTGATAAAAAACAATAAAAATTATATTGGCTAAAATAATTAAAATTGATTTTTCATCGATGATTTCGAAAGTAAATAAAAAAATAATTAAAGAAAAAGAAATAAGATTTAAATAAAGTAATTTATATAATAAAATCTTATATTTTAAATATTTTATCTTCATTAATAAATCATAAAATTTCTTAAATAACTTGAACTTAGAAATTGAATAAAATGAGAACATTTAAGTCTTTTTCAGAAGATTTCAATAAAGTTAAATTTGATAAGTAAAAAATAATAAAAGATAAAGCATTTTAAACTTTAAAGCTTATATAAAATAATATAAGCTTTTTATAGAGCAATTTTGAGGTCATAACAGAAAAAGTATATTCACTTATTAAAATTATCAAAATAAAATTTAAAATTTTTTGTTAAATTTTACATATATAGTCAATTTATAAAATTAGAATATTTAATTAAAATATTAAAAAATAGTTAAAAATATTCGTTAATAAATAAATTGTAAATTAAATTTTTACATTTATAATTAAAACTTTTATCTTTTAGAATTATTAAAGAGATATAAAATAATTTACATAAATAAAAAATATTGAAAATACTTCTACTTTCATTATAGTAAAAATTTTTATTAAAAAATTAGAAAAATTAAACTATTGAGAATAATTAAAAAAAACAATATAATACATTGGTTTTTAGAAAAAATTAGCTTTTTTGCAAAAATTATTCTTTAAAATTATAATAAATAATTTATAATTTATAAATAGTTGCTATATATTTCTTAGATAATACATAAATTTTATATTTTTTAATCAACTTTATCCTTATATTTTCTTTATTATGATTTTAATAAAGTCTTTCAACTTTAATTATGTGATTTTATTTTTTAATTTTAGTTTATTTTTGCAATTTTAATTAGAAATATATCTACAAAGTCAAATTTTAAAGTAGCTTATGATAGAAATTAAGCTAAGATTTCATAAGTTGGTATTTAAAGTTTGAGAAAGTCATATATCCTAAAAATTATAAATGATTGAATCAAATTTACGGAGTTCTTCTTTTAAAAAAATCTTAAAAATGACTAATTTACTTTAATTTCTATTTTAAATACTATTTAATATATCTTTCATTGCTATCTAAAGAAAAGCAAAAGCTATTAAATAATTCTAGTAGAAATTTCCTATTTTATAGGAATATTATACTAATATTTTTGCTACATTTTTTTTATTATAAATAGTTATTTTTATTTTTACATATATATTTAATTTTTTCATTCATAGTTTTATTATTCTATTATTAATCTCAATTTATTCTCTTATAAATATGATTAATTAATTAATAAATAATTAAAATAAATGCTTTCGATTGACCTAAACTTTGGAAAATATAAAAGATAATTAGAGATTTACATTTATATATATAAGAATAAAAATGATGAAATAATAAAAATTAAGTAATATTTGATTTAAAAAATTATAATAATTATGAATTTTATATTTTTAATATCTCTTTTTATCATTATATTACTTCTTTATTATTATATTTTTTAATGCTTATATTTATTTTAATTTGATATATTTTATTTACTGATTATAAAATTAAGAATTGAAAAATATAGATAATAATTGAAAGATATAATTTCAGATTTTGTATTTTTATATTTTTAAATAAAATATTTTCTTTGACATTCTAAATAACTTAGTTTTTCCTTAATCAGTTTCTTATTTTAACATCATATTTTTTATTTTCTTTTCTTTCATTGTAAATATGTAATAAAAGTAAGACTTTTTTAAAGCTTCTATCAATCTTTATAGTTTAAACTTAATGACATTGGCTAAAAAATAATTTTCCATAATGAAAATTTATTCACAAAGATATTTTCTTAAATTTATCAAATTTATTCTCATTTTATAAAAGAAGTTAAAGATAGAAAAATAAGTAAAAGTTAATAACTTAAAATTAATTTTTTTATTTCATAAAATATAATTGATCTACTTCATTAATTCCAATTTTCTGAAGTTAAGCTTTTTTAAATTAATATTTTCCTAACTTTTAAAGCAAAATCGAATCAAAAAGTTTACCACATCCTTATAAAACGGTAATGAATGTATTATTCATATTTGCTATCAAAATTTATTAAAACTCTTATTTGCGTCTCATGAACATTTTTCCGTTGCTTTAAGGAAAGCTTTAAAATTCAGATCCTTATATATAGTGATCAAAAGAGTAAACATTAATATTGAAAAAAATAGACAGGCTAACTTTTAAGAACTTTTTCTAAAATGATAAAGCTTATATTTTCCGAAATCATTATTATAAAGATATCCACAACTTTCAAAGCAGTATCAATCATCAATTTATATTATTGAATCTATTTATTTGAGAGTAATTGAGTTTATGCTTATTAATTTAAATCATAAAATTTCTTCAACCTTCGATTTAAAGTCATTTGGTTTTAATATTTTTATGAATTATTTAAATTTTTCTAATTTTAAGAAAATTTTTAATACTTTGTTTCTATAAATTTATCGTTTCTTTTAATTATTTTGTCAATAATTACTATATAATATACACATGACTCATAAATAATCATAATTAAAGACATATTTAATGAATATCTCTTAGTTTGGTATCTATTTTTTAAGAGTTGATCTTGGCAAATTTTATTGTATCGATTGCGATTTATTTACTTTAGTTGTCATAAAATTCCAAAATGAATAGGATAAAGTTAAGTTAAGTTAAGTTTAAATTGCTTTAAAATTGAACGACGTAAGTGAAATGTTTTGCAAATTGTTTAACATCACGCTATTTAATTTTTTGCTTAATGTTAGAT
Organism: Loxodes magnus; assembly: GCA_946699065.1. Taxonomy (NCBI): domain Eukaryota; phylum Ciliophora; class Karyorelictea; order Loxodida; family Loxodidae; genus Loxodes; species Loxodes magnus. The sequence goes on along the minus strand of CAMPDV010003353.1, from coordinate 29,491 downwards.
TATAATTTTTCAAAATATATGATTTTGCTTTGCTTTTTAGTTGTCAGAAGACTAAAATGAATAAAAATTTTATTTAAGTTAGTCTTAATTTTAATGTTTCATTAAAATTTTATGATTAATTGCTTTAATTCTCCAAAAATTATCATAAATTATGTTATTTAGATGAGGTTTTCGCAAGCAGAAAATTTTAATATATTTTTCTATCTTGCATTGTTAAATATGAGTTATATAAAAAATAAAAAACAAATAAATAATATTTTATTCTAATAAAATCTCAATTAATAATAGCAATATAAATTTATATCAGAAATTAAAAAAAATTAATCTAAAATTGTAAATATTTTTATTCTTCAGTAAATTAAAATAATTAAAAATGATCACATAATTAAATACTTTTTAAATAATTATTAATTTATAATAAATTAAAAAAAACATATTTTTGAAATTAAATTTAAAAACTTAAATATTAAACATTTGCTAAGAAAATAAATATAAATTTTTTATTAAGTGAGTTAACAAATTCTTTCTTTTTACTCAATATCTAATGGCTAGAAAACAATTTCAGTCTAGATGTTTTCTTCTAAAATTTTCATAACAATATGATTGAAAATGTCCCAATAGTTCTATTAATTAATTTAATTTGAATTTATCAGTGGCCAAATTACTCTGATCTTAAATTAAAATAAAATGTTTACTATTTTATATTTTCTATACAATATAATCATATAAACAAGCATTTTTTAATTATTTTATATAATTTTCTCTATTTCATAAAATAATTTCTTAATTTATATTTGCTCCATTCATTCTTCATAACCATTTTTAATTAATTTTTATGAATTTCCTTAAAAAATGTTAATTCTTTTTATGCCTCGAAAAGTTTGGCTTATAATTATTCTAACAAGCAAAATAATTTAGTCTAATCCCTAAAAAAAATTTTCTTTCTTTTAAAATTTCAGAAAAAGAACTGACATGATATAATATTTAGTTTTAATCTTTTTTGTAAGAAATTCCTATTTTTATTTTTCTATTTTAAGTGCTCTTAAAATAGAATTTTATTTATGATTTTGCTTTAGATAAAATAAGAAAATTTATAATTTTCTACAGATTTTATTGTTGCTAAAGAATTTGATTTTAATAGCAATTTTTTATTAAATTTTTTGAAACAAATATAAAAATGTGTATCTATTTGACTTAAGCAATAAAATAAAAAATTTATATCTAATTATATAAGAAATAAAATATAAAAAATGAAATTTAAAAGGTAATCTGAAAGATTAAAAGGATAAAAATTTTAATTTATATAAAAATTAAAAAAATTCTAAATAAATTAATTAAAAATACAAAGAATAAACATTAAAATTTAATCTTTTTTAATTTTTTACTAAAAATAGCTAATAAGCAGTTTAAAAATCGACGGTAAATTTAAAATATTTAAAAGCAAAAATCTAATAAATTTAATCATTTTAAATTAAAAATAAGAATCAAGGAAATATGATTCAAGTTTAAAAAGTATTTAATCAGGAATATTTTAGAATTATATTGAAAAATATAAAAATTAATTGAAAGCCTAAAGAAAACTATAAAATCTGTATATTTTTTAAAATAATTCCTTTTTTACTCTTAAAATTGTATCTAATAATTTTAAAAATATTATTGATATTAACTTTTTTGACTTTTTTGACTTTTCTAATTATTCGTTTTATATTATTAATAGTTTTTATATTTTTTGCCTTTTTGATTGTTTTAGTGCCATTTAAGATCTATTTATTAAATAAATTATTGATATTTTTCTATTTGATTAAGTAGCAATATATTTTAATTATATTATTATTATTTTATTTTTCTATATTTTTGTTTTATTATTAATTATTTATTTATTTTTAATGGTAAATTTAATAATTTGAGATTTAGCTAAATTAATCTCTTGGACGAATTAATTTAGCTTTATTTAATAATTTATAAATATTTCTTTAAGATTTTTATCATTTTTAATTTTCATTATAAAGTTTTTATTATTTTTTAATTTTTTATATCATTTTTATATTAGCATAATTAACTAATTTTATGTCTATTTTCAGTTCTAAAATATGAATTCGAATTAATTTATTTTTTTAAACAAAAATTAAATTAAAAAAATTATAAAAAACTTCCTAAATAAAACTTAAAAGTTATTATGAAGATTAAAATAAACTTTAATTTAATATAAAGATTCAATATACAATTATTAAAAAATGTTGCAAAGTAATTTCATCTTATTTTTTTGCTTATAAATTTAATATTTTTAAATCCAAATTTTTTTCTGAAATTTTTTAAAATTATTCCTATTTTCTTTTAATTTAAATATAAAAATTAAGTCCTTATAAATTAGAATTTTTAGACATTACTACAAATAATAAATTCTTAAACACATTTGTTTATCCTTTAGTATTCAATTATATTTTAAACTTAAATAATTATTAAATTCTGTATTATAAATGTTTAATATGAGATTGATTGATTGACTTTAATTTTTTATTATATTTTCAATCTTTGATTATAGAGCAACTGTATATAATTTAAAATAGAAAGGTAATTTATCAACTAATAATAATTATACCTACCTCTTATCATTTTAATGGCTAAATATTTCTAAAATAAAATCTAGAATGCTATACATTTGAGGGTCTAATTATACCTTAGATAATTAAATACAATTATTAAATCATTATTTAAGAAAATAAATATGCAATCAATTATATCATTATTCAAATCTCTTTAAGTATAAAGCTTTCATATATAATTAGCAAATTTATTATAACCATTTATTTTCTAAATTTATCAAGAAGCAAATACCTTGAATAATAAACGAAAGCCAAGCTAGATTTACAAAATTTAAGACATAAAGCTAACTTAAAAATTTATTAACATTGAAAATTAAATTTAATACAAATTCCTTTAAGAATAGCATAAATATAATGTTCTTTGAAGAGGTATATTATATCTAGCATTAGACTACAAGTTTACCATTTATCTCATAGAATTTAGTTTAAAAATAAAACTAAATAGAATTAATAATTGTATTTTTAATTAAATCAATGAAAAATAACTTTAATTCAAATGTTAGTTATTTAATTTTTATTTTTATCCTTTTATTCATTTTTCTTATCTTTTTCTAGTTCTGAAACACTTTGGTAATTCTCTTAATCTTCTTCCTTTTCAACTGGCTTAGGAGAACATATGTTAGAATAAACTTCTTTGGGATCGTTTAGAGTAACATATATAGCTACATAAACAACTTATCATATAAACACATATCAATTAAGTGTTTTCCAACCCCAAATGTCCATTATAATGCCACCTAGAATAGGTCCTTCTATTTTAGCAAACTATAATGCAACATTTGTTATAGCTCCTACACAGTTTGAAACTGTTTCTTTACTAGCTTTTGGATATTTAGCCTAAATTCCTTTCTAAATATCACTAATAGCAGGTATAATAGCAATAGCTGAAAGAAATCCACATATAACTAAGCCAATTCCTATATTTCATAAGCTATCAGGAGTTAATAAATTTCCAATAAAAACTATCGAAATAGCAACTCCAGTTGAGCCTATTGCAACGTATATTCTTCCATCTAATCCTTTAAAGCAATATAAAAACACAGGGATGCCAATAGCATATGCTATCGAGCCTATTGTAAAAATAGTTGTAAAGATGAAGTCTGAAGGATTGTATTTCTTTAGCTCAGGTTATAAGAAAGGTGCTAACATAAAAAATGACTAAGACATCACTATCATTGCAATTGTATTTAATAGCGGTCTTTTTATGCATTAAGCTTAAAAGTAAGTTAGCTCTATAGGAGGAGATTCTTCAATCAAAGAAACTTGAAGATCCTTTTTTAAATCTTTTTCTTCTACTCCGAAGTAAATAAAAGGAAATATTATCGTTGTGACTGCACCCCAAAAGATGAAAGGGCCAGGAAATCCAAAGAAGGCATAGAATAATCCACCAATTCATACTCCGAAAATAGCACTTACACCCGTTAAAAGTTCATTTAATCCAAATAATTTTTAGGCAAGCTGTTGACTATGATCAGCAGCACAAGCTACACAAACCGTACATATAAGTCCATTTCCGAAACCATTGATACATCTAGCTAAAATTGAAAAGAAAACAAAAGCGTAATAATCCATTAGATAAATGAAGCCAAACCCAATTGAAAATGGTCCTACCATAAGAATTCCCAAAAGACAGGCCTACTTTCTTCCAAGTCGATTCATAATACTCACACTAAACAATGAAGAAAGAAAAGAGAATCCAGAATAGCAAGCAAAAGTCAAGCCAGTAATTCAGTTTTCAACATTCTTCTATTTAGCAATATCAGGGAAGAAAGGAGCCATAATGAAGAAGATAGTAAATGATGAAAACATAGAAAGAGCATAGTATTTATAATTAGGTGATGTAGTTTCCATTTATAGAAATTAGAAAAAAATAAATAATTATTAAAACTTGATTTAATGAAGATAAAATAAGAAAATTGGCTTCACTATATATCTTAAAGCAGACACTTAAAAAATTATATCAAATATGTACAGAGAAAAATCAGAAGTAAACTAATAATATCTCTAAGTCATGACTCACAATTGATTTTATCGTATTTAATTTCTTGCCCTATAATTTAATTAAAATTTGATAAAGACCATATAAAAATCATTTTAAATATATTTTTTTAATCTTAAAATTAAATTAAATTAATTTAAGTTTAAAGGTTTTAATTTTTTATTAATTAGGTATTTTTAATGAATAAATATAGGTTAATAACTCAAAATTTTATAGAGTTATGTATAAAATAATCAAATCACAATAAAAATTAGAAAAATCCTAATTTACAACACTTCCTAAAAAGATAAAGTATTTTTAAATTAGCTTGTTTAAAAAACAATTTAATGATCTCTATAATTATTAAATTTTTAGATTTTTATAGGAAAATAGTTTATCTGAAGATAATTTTTCTTTTTTACTTAGAATTAGTTAACTAATCCATAAACATTGTTAGCTAATTTCTTTAATAATAATTACATTAATTTTATCTAATTAATGTAAAAATCATTTGTGATGTACTTTTAGATAACTAAATTGGAGATAAAAATATCTTAAAATATTTATTATATTTGATAATTTAAATATATTTTATAATCTTTTTTGTTTAATATTCAAAGTTATTTTCTATAATTAATTTATTTTCTTAATTAATATAAATAATCATTTTTATTACTAATTATATTTATACTTAAACTAAATTAAATTAAACTAAGATATATATTATATTTAAGTAACTAAGTGTAGAAGTTAGATTTATATTTATATTTTTTTAATTTTATTAATAACTAAAACTAAATTAAAATTATTAAGTAGTGATTACTATTAACTAGATATTAAAATATTATATATTCATTTTAAAAAATGGATTCTAGTATCTAGTCAACCGAGTAGGTAATCCGTTGCAGTCAGTTCTGCATTGCAAGTACTCTTGCAATAGATGCCAACACAAACATGTAAGGATGGGCCCATTGCGTGATAAGCCTTACTTGTTTGAGGGTTCTCTCTATCGGTACGAGAGATCGACTAGAGTGAACCGAAATCCAGATCCCAGAGTTATCCTGATTTTACGTTTCGCTATTCTGATCAGGAATTTAGAAAATAACAAAGACATGGCTGTGATCATAAATAACTATTATTTAGAAGAATTTAACCTAATTGATCTTTTCACAAAAATAGTGGAATGTTCTCTAACCCCTTTTAATTCCAGCTTTTGGAAGAATTACAAGAATTTGAAGAGTGAAAGCAATCAATTTTGATTTTAAAAGCAGATAGAATAAGATAAGAATCGAAGAGATCAGATGAAACCTGAAAAATTTTTGCCTTTTATTAATAATTAAATTTGGCTTTTTTATTTTTTCGTAGTGAACCAAACAATGATGGTACCACGCTAATTTAATTAATTAATTATAAATTTTCTAGCTTATTATTATTCTTATTAACTTTAAGTAAATGCTATATTTTTTTGACATTTTATCAGTATGTTTAAACCTCCTTCTCAAAATTAAACAATTTTTTATAAATTTCCTTTTAAAATTACCTTATAGTCATCTCCTCTTCATTTTTTTCTAATATTTGGCAATGATTCAGCTACTTTTATACTTCCTTAAGTTTATTCCCCATAACTACTAAAGTAGTGCGATAGCCTGATTTTCACTGAGAATTTTTCATTTTTTGCCATATTTCTTCGATCTCTGGCTGACGCGTGAATTGTTCTAATTTATTTCTGTAAAATACGTAAGCCTTGAAATATAATATACTTGGGGATTTTAAATCTCGTCTATATCATCTTTATAAATTTTAAAATTTCAGTAGACTTCTTAAATTTTTTTTCTTTTATGTACATAGGAATTGCTCAGTTGATCTTATGTTTCACTTTTATTTTTATTCATTTATCTTGCTCGATGAATTCTTTTGTTTTAAAATTTCTTTGGTCAATTCTTCGTTTTTTTACTGCAAGGCATTATTTTCATCTAAGAAATTTTAATTATTCTTTCATTTCTTTTTAGACTTATATCTTGCTCCTTATAAACTTTTTATAGCTTTGCAGGCTTATTTAAAAAGCCAGATTTCATAGAGCTTTGCTCTTTTCTCTTTGTTCGAACTTAGTAAATTATTTCGGCGCCACAGAAATTTTTTGTCTTTTTCTAGTTTACTTTAGTTGATTTATCTAATTGATTTTAATTAGATTTAGTGAAATAATTAATAATAATAATAGTAAACTAAATGTTAAAAAAATGTTTTGGCATATTCTGGACTTTCAACCAGTTCACACCGCCATTTTTTTGACTCGGATGGATACCGCGACCATTTTTTTAATGTGGATGGTTACCACTGATTGCTTTCAAAAGAGCGCATAGACAGTTTTTATTTGTATATTCCTGTTGGAGTTATCCATAGAAAATTCAATGCTCTTCATGTTCTTTATTATACCTTTTCATTTAATTTCTTTCATTCTCAGCATCTTCTTAATAAATGGTAATTGGATTGGCAATATCAACATTATTTTTTAATCTTCTTTTGACTAATATGTTTTTTAAATAGCTTATTTTCAATATTTTCTAGTCTTTTAATTAAGTCATTATCATACTTAATTTCTTTCTGTTCTTAAACACTTTATAATGGAGTGAAAGTTTTTTCAATTTCCATCTTTGATGTACGTTAAGATTTTTATTGCGATTACATTCAAAGTTATTCTTCCGTTATTACCTTGTTTTCTATTAGCTGATTCTTAAGGATTTCCATTTCATTATTTTGCACGTCAATGTTTATTGTAAGTTCCCGTATTAATAAGTCTTAATTATATATTGTTTCTTCGTATCGGGATATAATTTTTTACATTTGTTCGATCTTTTGTCGTAGTTCCTCAGAAATATCTGATTTAAATTCCTCAGCTTGCAAAGTTCCGATCATTATTTTACCTTATGAGTCGAAACTTGATTCTTCTTATTGTTTTTCTTTTTATCGAAGTACTTAAGCAGCCTTTTTCCAAGCATTTCTTATTTGATTTTTATTTAGTCTAATGTTCTGCTCCATCTTTTTTTTTCCTTTAGTGAAATAATTATTATCTTTTTATTTTTTCACTTATTAAAATATTTAATATAAAAATATTCAAAGGATTTAAAAAAAAGCTCAAAAACTTAGTAGAGAAAGGAAAGGAGATAAGCCATACTAGATTAGAAGGAGTAAAAATTATTAGAAACTTCGACATCTTATCAAGTCAAGAAAGCGTTTTAATAATAGAGCAGGAAATAGATTTTGTATTTAAATAATATGACAAATTAAGAAAATTTTCTGCAAGCAGAATGAATAAATTTACATTCTTTAAGAGAATAAGAAAATTAGAGGTGTACAATGAACAACTAAGTTTAGAAATGATATACTTATTAAGAATCTTGTTAAAAATTCAATTTTAAAAAAATTGATATGTTAATCCTAATCTAACTAAAATGTGGAAATTCCAATGATAACTGAAGAAACTAAAATTTTATTTGTGTCTAATAAAATAAAAATTAATAGATATTAAAGAATAAAGATAACTAAAATATTATATAAACTTTAAAATTTTATTCTTCTAAAACTGAAGAAAAAACAAAAGTTTTAGTAAATTTTTCCCAACGTCAAATAAGCATTATTTGAATTCTAAAAACTTAAAAGACAAAAGAATTTAAGAATTTGACTAAATTTGACAAGATTGCTAATGAATACCAATAAAATCTTAAAAAAGATGAACTAAAGAAGATACTTGAGTTAAATAAGAGGAAATGGTAATAAAACATATATAAAAAATGGTAGAGGAATCAAGCCTCGATATAAGATAGATATTACGAACTGTTGAAAGACTATGGAAAGCAAATTTTTTTCATTTCTATTTTATAAAAAAAATTTGATTATAAAGAGTGTTACTCTTCAATGACACGCAGCTCTTTTAATAAAATTTTTTAAATCTTAAAAGATCCCATGGAAAATATTCCCAGTGATAATATTACCTTGAAAGCCCTGTCTTCCATAGAGCCATATTAAATTTACTACCCTAAAAAACCTTAATGTCTGGCATCTGTTACTTAAATTTTACTCGATGCTTCAATTCTATCCTTCTTGACTCCTGACAGATTCTTGAATTGTTTTTTACTCAAATAATAATTCACGTTACATAAATTTTTATCACTTACAGTTAGAGGATACTCTTTCTTGCTTAAATTAAATATAATAATCATTTATAGTTATTCCACCTTCATTAGATTCATCACTGATTTAAAATTTATTAATTTTGTAAACAATTATATTTCCAATCTTCGTCTGGTTCATCTTCTTTAAGTATATATCTAGCAGTACTGCATTAATCCTTATTAATTACAGGCATCTTTCTTCATTCGAGTTCTATTCCAAGTATGTTTTGATTTCTTTTTTATTGCGCAAATATGTTCTTCAAGATCCCACTCCATTTATAAAACTTTTTTTCTACATAATAGCCTTTTAGAGTAAAATATAAATTTCTTAGTAATCCATATCTTAAAATTTTTTAGTTCGAATTTTTGTTAGAAGCCTCAATATTATCTTAAAATGCATCAATATTTCCTGCAATACAGCATTATTTTCTTCTCTTTAGTAAAAAATTTTTGCTGGTTGAATATCCGATTACACATATATGGGATCGTTCGATCATATATTTTTAAGAATAAGCTTTTAGACAACTCTGATAATTAATTGAATTTGATTTCTATCTACTAAATTCTGAAATTAATTGATTATAAATCTTTGTTATTAATATTAGAGCGTTTGATATAAGTTGCTAGGCTTTTGCTCGAACTCTTGTACAAGGAATTAAAGCTATCAGTTTTCATTTTACATATCTTAAAGTTAATAGAGGATGATTTACTTTTATTGCTTAAGAGAGAGTTTTACTTTTTCTATAAGACTTTTTGTAGGATTTTTCCTTTTTGTAAATATAGCAATATATAATTAAATTAAAATGAAATAGCTTTATTGGACTCGCATAAGAGTTCAATTTCTTGCTTCTCTCTAAGATACCATCTATATAATACTTACCTTTCCTCAAAAAAGGCTAAAAAGGATGGGATCAGAATTGAATGATTTCGCTCTCAAAGCTGAAAGCTTCTAAAAGTGTTCGAGCTCAGCATTAATAGCGCGACTCATTTTGCTTAATTGCGAACTACCGGAGTCCAATTCAATTTCCAGCTGACCTCCATTTTTTTATTCTAACAAGTATATAATAAAAAATAATAAAAAGATAAAGCATTTTTAACATGAGAATTATAATTAAATCTATTTTAGAAATTTTAACTATATAATATGATTTAAAAACTTATACTAATTTTTTAATTTTACTTACAAATTTAATTTAAGACAGTATATTAAAATTGTTTTTTAAACTAAAAGATATCTCTTACTTTTATTTTCTTTATAATACGTAAATTTCTTAATAATTGAAAAATAGCATTTTTGAATCTTAATTGGTATCATAATTTTTTTTTCTAATGATATTTAAACTAAATAATATTAATACTTAGATTAAAATTAAAGTAAAATCATAAAAATTTAAAAGTTAGAACTAAATAAATAAAAATTATCTTTATTATAAAAAGATTGTTTATTGATAATTTGCATTAATAAATCATTATTAAAGAAAAAAAAAGAGACATTCTTTAAAAATAAAAATAGAAGAAAAATACCAAAAAAAGGATATTTTTTTCTTATTTCATATAATATATTCTAACTTTTTTTTTAAATATTTTTTGCATAAAGCTTGAAAAAAAAGATTTACTTAAATTTTGAAGTACAAAATGATATAATTAATAAATGGTTTTTCTAAATTTATTAATATGTAAAATAATCTTTAAAATTATTAATTAACTATAAAAGAGAATGATAGAAATATTTGTATTGGCTTAGAAGAAATTAAAATATTATTAAAAAACTTAATTAATTAAATATTTCAGATGTTTATTATAATTTATTAAATATTTTAATATTATCAGTTTTAATTTAAATCTAATTTATATTGATTAAGGATATATATCCTTAGTGGCATGTATTTTTTATCAATACTAAATAACGAATTTTAACTGATTTTAAAATTAATTGTATAATTGAAAGATTTGCAAGAATGGATATAAATTAAAAATTAAAAAACATAATTATAACCAAAATATTAACATATATCATTTTAGCTCTCCTTTGTTCATACATATTTTACTGCTATGCTTATACATAAAATATAAAATTTTTTAAAATAGTCTCGAGAAGATATTGTATTGCATAATTAATTAAAACTTTTAATTTTTTAATTAATAAAAAATTCTATTATCTAACTATAATATTTAATTAAATATGGCACCATAATGGATGGTCCAATAAACCTTAATCCACGTTATTATTTTCTAATCGCGCCTTTTAAATTGCTATTGAGGTGACGTGATTATTTAATTATTCCGGCATGATTAGGCTTTGATAAGAGCAAATGGAATCTAATCCTTAGCAACGACTACGTCGGATTGCAGATTTGATGGTTTTTTCATTGCCTAAAGATTAAACCGGGAAGACCAATTCTGAATCATAGCTTCTTGTGAAGACATTTATATTATACCTAATGGTTTCTTGAATTCAAGATCCCAAGTCCTTAAGTAAGCCAAATTTTTGATCTTAATCTTAATAATAAGAAATAATTTAAAGAATCAAAGAATAACAAGAAAATCTTTTATAGATATAAAAATAAAAGGATAATAATAAAGCATAAGAAGAAAACTACGCTCTATATATACCAAAAGTAGATCATTATAAAAGATATTTGTGAACAATGCAATTTCGAAAAGGTAAAAGAAAAATAATAAAATACTATTTTAAATTTGACTTACTTAAATAGGTATGAAAAAAAATTTTAAAGTAAATTTAACCATTTTAAAAATAACTTTAAGATGAAATAGACTACTGTAAAGTCTAAACTATAAAAAAAGGATGACAGGCTAATGAAATCCTAAGCCATCCTTTAGTTAAAGAGAAGTTTCTCGAGACTAAAAGATAGAAAGGTCAAATTTTGAAAATATTAACTCCATTTAACTTTGGCTTTTAAACTTCCTTAAAAAAATAAAAAACAGTAATATGGATTTCTTTATTTTATTATGACTATTTATTTTAAATAATTTTAATTAGTTATACTCTTATTTTAATTTCTTATATTAAAAAAATGCTTATAAAATATTCCATATTTATATAAATTTAAGAAATATGAAACTTAAAAAAATTTAATCACTTTTTTCAAAGATTTCGTAAATATGATATTTTTCTTTCTATTTTTCTTTTGCTCATAAAAATAAATTATATTTCTTTAACAATAAATATACTTATAATAATTATTTTCTATTTAATTGGAATTTCATTAAAATTTATTGATTATAGTTTTTTCTATTAATTTTTATTATTTAATATTTTAGATTTATTTATTTTATTTAATAATTTTTGATCAACATTAAATCTTTATACACTTTTTCTTTTAAAAAAGTAAAAGAAAAAAATAATAAAAGATTAAATAAGTTAATTTTTATTAATTTAAATTTATAAGCATTTAAATGATTTATATATGTAAAACATATATGAAAAAGATATTCAATAATGAAAATTTGCTAAGTAATGATAAAAAAATACAATTATTATGAAATTATATTTCATATTATCTATTCTTTTTTTGATTTATTTTTCATTAATAAAGATATAAAAAAATGTTTTCTTGTTTATTCAAAAAGTTATATAAATCGTTTTTTTAGCTTTTTATAATAAGTTAACTATTTTGATTTTTAATTTGTTTAACTTTTATTTTCACTCTAAATTTAAAAATTAAAAAGCATATAATTTAATTAATGAAATGTTTTATAAATTTTTATTATTATAAATTAAATATTTAAATATGATGTTTTCCTTTATTCAATTTTCTTATTTTTAGTCAAATATTTTATTATATCTTCCCAATCTTTATTTTTAGTTGATTCATCTATAACTGCGAATTTAGCTATATCAAGTAAATCTTTTCTAAAATTGCAACCTAGTTTCAAAGTATAAACTCATTGAAAATGATTAAAAACTAATTTGTTATAATGAAAATAGTCGCAGTATTTATAAAACTTCCGTAAATTTTATCAATTTTTATTCTAAAAATATTAGAAGCATCAAAATTATAGCTCATGAGCATAACAATGTCATCTATAAAATTTTTTTCTTCTTTATCCATAAAAAATCATTTTATCAGTTTCATTAACGTTATTTTACCTATAAAAATTCTCTAGTCAAGTTTTATTTGACTACATTTTTTCTCATTTTTCAATCAATCTCGACACATAAAGTTCATCATAGCCTTATCAAAACGGTTATGAATGTATCACTTTCATTTACTATTGAATATATTAAAATTTTTTATTCTTCTCTCACTTCAATTATTCTGTTGAATTTAAGAAAAGCTAAACATAATCTTGAGCCTTATAAGATAAAGTATGAAATAATAAGCGCTATTTAACTAAATCCTCATAAAATTAAAAAGAAACTATGTAAGAATTTTTTCAAAAGTGATAAATCTTAGATTTATTTAAATTATGACCATAAAGGTAATCACAGTTTTATAGTGCAATATCACCGTCTGTTTATACTATTAAATCTTAAGGTTTAAAAAATAATGGAATTCATACTCTTTAGTTTTGATATCATGAAATTTCTTCTGCTTTTGATGTGAAATTATTGGGTTTAGTTATATTATAGTGAATTATTTTAACCTTTCTATATCTAAGAAAACTTAAAATTCGTTATTACTATTAATTTTCTCACTCTTGTTAATTATTTTACTAAAAAAATACAACATTATATCCACATAGCTAATAAAATATCGTAACAAAAGGCGTCATTATGGAATAATTTGCAGTGCTTGAAATTGTAATAAATCTATTCTTCTAGATAGGCTATCTTTATCAGATTTCTTCTGTATCAATTGCTACACATTTGCTTTACCTGTCATAAAATTCTAAAAGTTGAACAGGAGAGTGTAAAATATCATCTTAACTATTATTAAATTAAATGTTAGTTTAAAAATACTTGCTAAAGTTTTGAAAAGTCACATTATCTTAAATTAATTTGCTTAATGTTAGATTATTATTTTTATAGAGTACGTACCTAGCATTACAATCTTTTAAATTATTCAATTAAAACTCATCTAAATCTTATTTAACTTCATCTAAACCTCGGAAATCTTCATTAATTTTTTATTTTTATTTATTATACTTGACTAAGTATCTTTCTTCGTAACATGATATTAAAATTTATAAGAGTCGTTTACATTTTTTTAGTGAATCAAACTATGTGGTTAAGTGAAAAAAAGGATGCTATACGTAAAACAAAAAATCAAAAAAAAGAAAATTAAATAGTTAGATATTTTTATCCTCATAATAATCTAAAATAAAATAGTTCTTAAAGAAATATTGTAGCGAAATAAAAAATATAAATAAATAATTTATTAGTAAAATGGAAAATATTTAATTATTTATTTAGAATTTATCTAAAATTAAAAGAAAATTAGATATTTTGTACTTTTATAATAAATTTCAATTTTTAAATATTAAAATTAATAAAATCAAATATTAGATTTACTTGCAATAATTAAAAAATAACTTTTAAAATTAACTAGAAACAATAAAAAATTTCATTTTATTAAATAAATCTTCTATAAAAAAATTTAATTATTAAATATTTTACTATTATTTAGTATTTTACTATTATTAAGTTAATTAATATAAAGCTCAAGAAATCAATTAATTTTTAATTTTTTAATTCTTTTATCCTGATTTTTGAGTTTTCATTTCTTAGATCTAGAATCTTTCTATATTTTCACATTATTTATTAAAATAAATTTTTGCATCCATTGTGCTTCTATCAAAATTTATAATTTTTTTTGTAATTGGTATATATTGCATTAATGTGTTTTTATTATATTTCTTAGATTTATTTATATATAATTAATATAAAAATTGAAAAATAGATAAAATAATTAGTAAAATATTATTTGATTTCAAATTTAATTTCTCCCCACTTATTAGAAATTTAAATTTTTTTTTAATTTTAATTTGATGTATTTTTAAAGGTTTTATGTAAAATTGTCCAATTAAAGACACACTTGGCAGTAAATACGTTGTAATATAAATTTTTCTTAATTGATGTTAAATTATTATATTATAAAAAACGCTCAACTCCTTTCTTCACTAAGTAGATCAATTTATCTATATTTTTCTTTGATTTTGTAGAATTTTTAATTAAATCCATTTTAGTTAAATGATTGGAAATAAATGATAGGTAAATATAATATTTCTTATTAAATAAATAAAATAATAAAAATACTAAATATAATTAAAAAATTAATAAAATGGTTTAAATATATAATATTTTAAACTATAAAATAAATTAATATATAATATAATTATTAAAATTAATAATCAAGAAAAGTAAAGATACTCTAAAATTTATAATTTTTATTTTTATTGATTTTTTTTTATTTTCTATTATTTGATTTATTTTAAAGTTAAAAATTATTATTTTTCATTTTTTTATTTAATTAAATGATATTTTATTTTTGTTAAAATTATTTAATCTTTAATCTGTAAGATTAATAAAAAATTTTAATTTTTTATTAATTCGTTATTTTTTCTGTTTATAATAATAAAATTATTTTTTTTAATATTTTAATATTTTTAAATATTTCATATTAATTAGTTTCATCTTTAGGCATTCTCGAAAAAATAATTTTTATTATGTTTTATCTTTAAAAAAATTTTAGAAATTTATTTTAAAATTTATTAATCTTAATTTTTAACTTGTTCATCATATTAATTAAGGCTCTTTTTTAAATTATTTAAGTTAAATTTAAAATAAAATAGAATTTCTTATGAATATTTATCTCTTCTATATTATGTATAACGTTCTAAATTATATTCAAATTATTTAATGACTTACTTACATGAGAATTTATTAATTATTTTAGATTAAATTTCTTGATTGCAAGAATTTTAGCTAATTAATATGCCTTAGTAGTTCAAGTAATAAACTATGTTATCATTTAAAAATTCTAATTTTTCCAAAAGTTCTAACTTAATATCTTCATTTTTAATTCATATCACTATAAATTTTATTTTCTTTCTATAGTCAACTAACAAAATATTTAATCATTATTTCTTTATTTTCATCCTTTTAATTTTTTACCGAAAATTATGCATAAACTTGCTTATATTTTAATTATTTTTTGGTAAAAAGATACTTGTTCACATGTTAATTTTTTAAGAAATTATAGTTAAATTCCTTTAATTTAAAAATCCAATTGATATTATACATATCTTTATTTATTTGATATTGATAAATATAAATTTATTTTAGAAACTTTATTTGTTTCATTCTTTTAATTAAGAAGAAAAAGAATGAAATAAATTTAATTTTTTACGTTCATGAAGGTCTTCAATCTCTTTTCTACTAATTTTCAGCCTGTTCCAGAGACCAAAATAAAGTTATAATTTCTCTTCTCTTCCTTACACTTTCTTGAATTAATTTCTTGAAATTCATAATTACTCTATCAAAATTAATTTTTTTTCTTGAAATATTCTCTATTGCAAATTAATATCACTACTCTTTGAACTGCTTACGCCTTCTTCACTAAAACATTCTTGATTAAAAAGTACTGTCTCTTCACAATTTGTTTTGGTATCAGTTATTAGTTTCTTTCCTTTTCTATTTTCATAATTAATTTTTCTATTCCTTTTTGTCGTTTATATCTGCATTTTCTGTTTAATTTCTACTATTTATTCTAATTAATTGCTAGTTTTATCTACATCTATATATTAACCTAAGTTTTATTTCTCTAGTTTTATGATATGGTTAAGGAGATTCTTGAATCTATTTTTTAATTTATAAAATTTACCTCTTTTTCCTTTGATAGTTTTCTCTTTATAAACTAATTATAATATTTCAATATTTTTTAAACCTCTTACTGAAGGTTCAGCACTACTTAGATTAGCTGCTTCTTAATTAATTTACTGTTCAATAGTGTAATAATAGATTTTAAAGTGAATAATTTATTTTCCTATTTTTTAAGTTTATCTTCAGATATAAAATTTCATTGTATGAATAATTTTTCTGGTCTTTTTTTCCTGATCCTAGCCCTTCTAGAATGTTAAGAGTTCCTTCTTTTCAAATCTGAGAGAAATCCCTTTCAGATGCTTTTTTCTTTTAATCTTTTTCTTTTTTCTATTTATTTTAAATTTAGCTATTTTTAATTTTGTATTAAAAAAATCAAAAATAAATGAATTTTCTTCAGAAATGTTAAATACAATTTTTCCTACATTTTGCTTAAAATAATTTTTCTTTTAGAAGTATTTTCTTATTCTAATATTTTCTAATTTGCGTAGTTAATCTATTTTAACCCTTTCATCTTAAAACCTAAATATATCTTTAACTAATTTTTAGTGAAAAATTTATCTAATAAACATAGTTAAAATTTGAAGAATAATCTAAAGAAAGGAGAAGTTAAATTTAAAGGAATAATATAATGCTTTATTTAACTGAGTATTATAATCATTTCATTTATCCTCTTTTTCAAATTTTTTAATAGGGCCTTAAGTTTTTCCCAACTTTATTTTAGCTCTATCTTTCTTGTCTTGTAATCAAAATTGAAATGCAATTTTTTTTTATCAAGTATCATCATTCTATAAATAATAAGTGCTTTAGAACCTTTGAAGCTGCTTTTTAAATCTTATAAGATGTATAATTAAAGTCATTTTTTGTTAACAATTTAAAAAGAAAGATAATCAAATATAACTTTGAAAGTTATATTAAACAGCATAAGTAAAAGTAAATGTTTAAAGCTATGAAATATTAACTTAAATAAATTAATAGATAGCTAAATAATTAATTTATTGGATAAATCTTTATATTAGTTTCGTAAAATAAGCGAGAAACAATATCTAAAGCTTTTTATTTTAAAACTATTTTGTTTTTATAATATTTAAATTTATTTATATTTATTTGCTAAAGAGATAACTTATTTAATCAACTACATTTTCATAAATTCTAAATTTCCATATAAAATAAAAGATTCGAGCTCCCATATCATCTTTATTATACTTTTATATTTTAGTTAACTAATAGATAACATTAACTATCTTAGTTTGGATTTAAGTGAACCTATTTTAATAAAATTAGTGATTATGATAGATTTAGATTTTTTAAGCATATAAAAATTTAACTCCTTTAAGTTATTAATTAGTACATTCTTGAAAAAATCAGATTTATTGAAATAACTCAAAAGACTGTAATAAACTGCAGCCTACATCTATCTCTTTTGATTTATTTCATATAATTAAGCAATAAAAATAATTGTTATTAAACTAAATTAAGTAAAAATTGGTTTAACTTAAATGTTAGTTATTTTATTTTAATTTTTATCCTTCTATTCATTTTTTTATCTTAGTTTAGTTCTAAAATACTTTGGTAATTCTCTTAATTTTCTTATTTTTCAACTGGCTTAGGAGAACATATGTTCGAATAAACTACTTTGGGATCGTTTAGAGTAACATATATAGCTACATAAACAGCTTATCATTATAAACACATATCAATTAAATGTTTTCCAACCCCAAATGTCCATTATAATGCCACCTAGAATAGGTCCTTCTATTTTAGCAAACTATAATGCAACATTTGTTATAGCTCCTACACAGTTTGAAACTGTTTCTTTACTAGCTTTTGGATATTTAGCCTAAATTCCTTTCTAAATATCACTAATAGCAGGTATAATAGCAATAGCTGAAAGAAATCCACATATAACTAAGCCAATTCCTATATTTCATAAGCTATCAGGAGTTAATAAATTTCCAATAAAAACTATCGAAATAGCAACTCCAGTTGAGCCTATTGCAACGTATATTCTTCCATCTAATCCTTTAAAGCAATATAAAAACACAGGGATGCCAATAGCATATGCTATCGAGCCTATTGTAAAAATAGTTGTAAAGATGAAGTCTGAAGGATTGTATTTCTTTAGCTCAGGTTATAAGAAAGGTGCTAACATAAAAAATGACTAAGACATCACTATCATTGCAATTGTATTTAATAGCGGTCGTTTTATTCATTATGCTTAAAAGTAAGTTAGCTCTATAGGAAGAGATTCTTCAATCAAAGAAACTTGAAGATCCTTTTTTAAATCTTTTTCTTCTACTCCGAAGTAAATAAAAGGAAATATTATCGTTGTGACTGCACCCCAAAAGATGAAAGGGCCAGGAAATCCAAAGAAGGCATAGAATAATCCACCAATTCATACTCCGAAAATAGCACTTACACCCGTTAAAATTTCATTTAATCCAAATAATTTTTAGGCAAGCTGTTGACTATGATCAGTAGCACAAGCTACACAAACCGTACATATAAGTCCATTTCCGAAACCATTGATACATCTAGCTAAAATTGAAAAGAAAACAAAAGTGAAATAATCCATTAGATAAATGAAGCCAAACCCAATTGAAAATGGTCCTACCATAAGAATTCCCAAAAGACAGGCCTACTTTCTTCCAAGTCGATTCATAATACTCACACTAAACAATGAAGAAAGAAAAGAAAAGGCGGAATAAACTCCAAAAGCTAAGCCAGTAATTCAGTTTTCAACATTCTTCTATTTAGCAATATCAGGGAAGAAAGGAGCCATAATGAAGAAGATAGTAAATGATGAAAACATAGAAAATGCATAGTATTTATAATTAGGTGATGTAGTTTCCATTTATAGAAATTAGAAAAAAAAATTAATTATTAAAACTTGATTTAATGAAGATAAAATAAGAAAATTGACTTCACTATATATCTTAAAACAGACACTTAAAAAAATTGAATCAAATATATTCAAAGAAAAATCAGAAGTAAACTAATAATAATTCTAAGTAATGACTTCAAAATTGTTTTTATCATATTTCATTTCTTGCATATAGCATGAATTTGCTATTTGATGATGATTATGCATAAGATTTATTGATGCTTTATTTTATCATCCTTAATTAATAGAAAGCTTACTCAGGTATTTTAAAATAGAATGCTTAATTTCATAAAATAGAAACTTTTATAATTATACAGGAAAGCTATTCAAACCCCTTTATAGTTATTAATAATTATAAAGTTACATTAAAATGTATAAAAATCTTAAAAGAACATTAGTGTTATTGATTAAAAGCATTCAATTTTTAAATTTTCTATATGAGAAATATTTTATTAGTAACTTAATTTTCTTCTGCTACTTAAAATTAATTATATTGCTGAACAAATTACTTGCTTACTCTCTTTTATAAGTTTCGCATTGATTTATCTAATTAATGTAATATGCTATATTGCTTCTATTGCTCTATTTTTATTTGCAAGACTTTTTAAGATAAAATAGCTTTACAATTTATATAATGCTAGATAATTGAAATAAAAAGATAATCTTTTAATTGTATATAACTCTAAGTTATTTTCTAAGATTAACAATTATCTTTAGCTTATGCAATAAAGAATGCTACTGATAGATCAACTTTATATGTGATTGAATGTAGGAATAATAAAATAGCACTAATTTTATCTATTTAAGAGGTTTAAACTCTGCTATCCTTTAAAAGATTAAAGCTATTACTTAATAATTAAGTTTTTTAGGTTTTAATTATTCTAATTTAAATGAGTTAATACTTTTATTTAAGAAGATTTAATATTTTAGTATATACAAAGCTAGCAATACACTTTTATATATAAATTTATTTTAACTCATAACAAGATATATCTCTTAACTATTTCAACTAAATTCTATGAAAGATTTTTAACCTAAATGTATATAATTATCTTAAGATACTTTTAAGCAATATTTATAGAATGCTTTAAACTTATTTATGATAAAAGGTTATTTTTAAGTAGTCAATTATTAAACTAAAATTTTAGAAGTATTTCAATTTATAAATTATTTCATTTAAATCAATTCTTTATTTATTTTCCTTCTTTTTATAAATTATTATATATTATTTTTTAAAACCGCCATAGTTGTTCGAAGGTGAACAACAAGGTCATCTTCATCAGAGGTTGGGGAAGTTAAGTACCCATAATCGACTTTATGTCTTCATCTGCTTTGGCTTGGCTTCGAGACATAAGATTCTTAGACCTTCGACGTTGGCTTGACTTGGTTTCGTTTATTTTTAATACTGGAACTAAAAAGAAATAATATTGCGAGCTTCATCAGAGGTGGAGAATTTAAGTATCCATAATTGACACATTTCGTCCTCTGCTTTGGTGATGCAATGAGACACAATCCTGCCATGTCCTTGGACCTCCAGCAAGTATTAAAGATTACAAGTATTCTAAAATTATATCAGTATTGAACATTTTTATCAGTACTGAATAATTATACCAGTATTGAACAAAGTTTATCAGAATCTGATAATTTTATCAGTAACAAACATTCTTGTCAGTATGAAACATTTTTTAAAGAGCTGCGCACCAACGAGAGTGCTACGCGCTCTATAATCAAATTTATTTATTTATTATACTTTTCTACAGGTCTAACTACAGTTATTTTGCAAGTCTCAAATTATTAATAAAACTAGATTTTATTAATTAATATTAGTATCTCTCTTGCTAAACACTTAGTCTCCTCTTTCAGGATAACTTGCTTATACTTAAAGCTAAATAGAATACAGATATATTTATTGATGTCATTAAGTAATGAATCTAGATTTAAGTGAAATCCAATCTTAATAAGATTAATATTTTCATTAGGCTAAAATTATTAACTTCTTAATTAACTAATTTTGATTATTAACTAGACATTAGAGTATCTAAATATTGTCTTACGTTCTTTAGTTAATATCTCTAAAGGATTATAGATAAAGTCTAATAAACTAGTTATTAGTTAATAATTTTCTAGACATAATAAGTATTTAATATAGTTGATTATTAATTAAAAATAAATCTATTTTATACATTTTTACTTTTATTATTCAGTGGAAAACTAAATAAAGCTGACTTCACTTTAATATATTTGATTTAAGTATTTAAGTTAGTTTGGTTTATCTCTATAAATTTAATTTAAGCTAATATATTAAAATAATTCTTTAAAGCTTAAATTAAATCTCTAACTAAATTCTTCAAAGAGATACACTAATTTCTAAAAAGCTTGTCTAATAGCTTTTGATTTTTTGCTTGCTATCATAGCTTTTTTCTAATAATTTTGTTTCAGATTGTATTATTGTATAGATAGGAATTAATAGAAAGTAATACTCTTTAAAAGATAAAATAAAGCTAAGAATATATAAAATTATAAAAGTAAACCAAAAGAGATTTCTATATCATCTCCTATATTATGGCCATATATCACCTTATTTTTATATTCTCCTCATACAATTAATCAACTAATTATCAAGATAAAATATCATAATTAAAGGTAAACTTAAAAAGTTTAAATAGTTGTATTTATTTCTAAATGCATTAATAAAAAATTAGTAAATAAGTGTAAAATAAATTGGAATAATTGTCTTACTCGCTTAGATAATATCTAAAGGACACTAAATTTATATTGTTGATAGAAATCAATAAGATCTATATCCTATTTAATTATAAATAGGCCTTAATTAATTTTGATGATATTACTATTTTTGATAATTTAATAAATTATATTTAATATAAGCTATCAAGAAGACATTATCCTCATATAACTTAATTTCAGCTTATTTTAAAACCAATTGTATAAATTAAAATTTAAAGATACAAATACAAAATTAAATGTTTGACGTTCTTGGAGGTATTTCAACCTCTTTCCCTCCAGCTTCTAGATTGCTCTAGAGGCTAAATACAAAAACATGAAAATCACTACATTTCTTTTCCTTACCATGCTTGTTATCCTTGAATTTTTCTTTCATCTAGATGTTAGATTTTTTTTCTTGTAAATTTCCAAAATTTTTTACAATATAATCTTTCTCTTTCTCTTGATAATTTTAGTTTTTATTGTCTTTTCTTTTTTTCTCCAACTACTTCTACTAGTTTCAATATTCTAGCTTTGAATTGAGAAATTACTATCGCCTTTTCTACAGATTCTTTCGAGAGTTACAGTAATAGCATCTTTTTTCTTGTCATTTATGTTGAAATTTTTAGTTTTTTCACCTTCAATTATCATTGAATCATTCCTTTATTCTTTCAGTTTCATTAAACGCTGCAATTGTACTGGCTTTCTTCTATTTTTTCTAACTTGTTGATTAGCACTTTCTGCTTCTATTGCTAGTTTTGAGATCAACTATTCCTGTCTTTTGAAATGTTTCAAAATGCATTAAGGTCTCTTTCTTAAGTCATGAATCTCGATTCTAATTCCTCAGTAAGTTCAATATTCTAAATTAGCTTCTTAATGTCTTTCTTTAATTTTTTGACCTTTCCTTGAGATCCGGCATTTCCCTAATCAACTAATCATAATTTATTTAATATTATATGGTGAGATTCGAGACTTCTAAGAGCATTATATTTTTAGTCTATTTCCTAGGTTTTTCTTCAGAGGTGGAAAACTTCATCCTGATAGGGGACCTGTTTTGATATCCTTTTTCTGGTCCTAGCTTTTCTAGGATTTCGAAAAATCCTCCTTTTGGAGCTGCCAAGTATTCTGTTTTGAATCCTGACATTTTTTTCCTATCCAAAATTTCAAAAATTGTTCTTTGTTCAAGTTTTATCTAAATATCATACATTTTAAATAGGGAGGAATCATCCTCCAACTGTGATTAACTTAACTCAAGGGCAAGAAAATACTTCAGGAGCAACAAACTGAGCAAGATTATTGACATGAACCAAGCAGGAAAAAACTGGAGGCATTGAGTAACGGTTGATGAAAGATGCAAGACAATTAGGTCTCTTTGGGCATAAACTCCGACCATGCTCTATTTGAAGACAGAATTTCCAAAGGAGTGAAACACCAGAAAAAACTTTCAAGGAGAAATTTATTAACTTTAAACAAAAATAATATAAAGAAACGCGCATATACGAGAGTGCTACACGCTCTATAATCAAGTTTATTTATTTAAGTATTAAAATTAAACTATTTGTTCTTTTTCTCTTTTTCTTTCAAAGATTTTTTATATACCTATAAATAAAAAACCAACTTTAACTTGAAAGCAACGTGGGATTCAATTTAAATGTATAATGAATTTAACTATTAATTAATTGACTAATATAAAACAAATTATCTAAGAAATTATCAATAATCTTCTTATTCTGTTTTGATTAAAATAATAAAAATATATCCACTGAAAATATGTTAATTATAATATCTTTATATATACGCTTTAATTAATTAATTTAAAAGCTGTTCTGACTAAGAATTTATTTAAACTTATTAAATTTTTCTATTTCTTAAATCCTAAGAAATGAAAATAATGATTTATAATAATTAAAAAAATATACTTAAATGAACTTTAAAGAAGATTGAAGAAGATTGAAGAACTTTACTTTTTATTGTTATTTAGTTTTATGGATACATTTTTAAGTCAAACTTATAAAATATGCTAAACTTTAACTTATTTTAAGTCATTTAGATGAAAGTAAATATCATTTTGCCAACTCAATTTTCCTTTGTTAAAGTCATACTTTGGTTAGTTTGGTAGTTTTCTTTTTCTTCCTCTTTATTTTCTTATTTATTAGCGCATAAATTTGAATAAACTTCTTTTGGATCGTTTAGAGAAATATAGATTAATGCATATGTGATTTGACAAACAAATGCATACAGTGTAAGTGTCTTTCAGTTCCATATATCCATTATAAGCCCACCTATTATAGGAGCCTCTATTTTTGTAAACTACCATGCAACACTTGCAACTGCTCCTACGCAATTTGAAACTGCTTCTTAAGAAGCTTATGGATACTTATTTTATATTCCTTTTTGCAAATCACTGATAGCAGGTATAATTGAGAAAGCTGAAAATAATCCACAAAAAAATAATCCAATTCCTATGTTTCATAAGCTATCAGGAGTTAATAAATTACCTGTAAAAATTATCGAAATACTAACTCCAATCGAACCAAATGCGACACATATTCTTCCATCAATCCTTTTTAAACAGTATAAGAATATAAAAATTCCAATAGAGTAAGTTATAGAGCAGATTGTAAAAATAGTAGAAAAGATAAAGTCTGAAGGATTGTGCTTCTTTATTTCAGGCTATAAAAAAGGTACTAACATAAAAAAGGACTAAGAAACTATAATTATAGCAATTGTATTTAATAAAGGACGCTTCATAAATTAGGCTTATGAGTAAGTTAACTCTTAGGGCTAAGTTTCTTTAATTAATGAAACTTAAAGTTCTTTTTATAATTATTTTTCTTCTACTCCAAAGTAAACAAAGGGATAGTTCAAAGTCATGAAGATACCTCAAAATAAAAAAGGACCAGGAAATCCAAAATATGCATAGAAAATACCTCCAATGTAAACTCCAAAAATGTTACTTAAGCCTGATAAAAGTTCATTCACCCCATATAACTTTTAGGCGAGTTGCCAGCTGTGATCAGCTGCACAAGCTACACAGATAGTGCATACAAGTCCATCTCCAAATCCTTAGAAGCTTCTAATTAAAATAGCAAAGACTATGAAATATAGATAGTCAAAAAGATAAATAAATCCGAATAAAATTGAAGAAAGACCAAGCAGCAGAATTCCTAAAAGACTAGCTTATTTCCTACCTAAATAATTTATTAGTTTAACACTTATTAAGGAAGAAACTAATGAGAAAATGCCATAGCAAGAAAACGTTAGTCCTGAAATTCAATTTTCAACGTTTTTAAAAAATAGCTGTTTCTAGAAAGAAAGGAGGCATAATCATAAAGATAACTAATGAAGAAAACATAGTAAGTGCGTAATATTTAAAATTAGGAGAAGTGCTCTCCATTTTTAATCGAAACGCCAAAACTACAAATATATCACTTTAAAATAATTGAACATACTCTATATACTTGCATCATAAATTATGATGGTTTACAATATAAAAAAATCTCAAAGCTTTTATAAATATTATTTAGATATTTTCAAGTTAATATTTGATAATTATAGCACTATCCTTAGTTAAATCCACTTGTTTGTATAAGCTTAATTAAATCATATTACTTAACTGTAATTTCTTTAGAAATATTAGCAGTTAAATATTATCTTTATGCTGGATATGTTTAACTATTATATCATTATGACTATTTTTATTTCTCTTTGGATTTCTCAGATAACTATTTTAAATTTTAGCTAAATAATTAAAATAAACTAATTATTAAGATTTAATATACTAAAAATATAAATTCATAATGTATATCATTGCACTGCCACCATAGAATATACTAAATAGAAAGGTATTACGTATTTCAAAATCAAAAGCTTATTATGCTTCAAGTATAATTTAAGATAAGCAGATCAGTGTAAAACAATTGTCTTATAGAATTTATTAGAAAATTATTTAAATAAGTGCTCTACGATGGAAAAATCAAAGAAAAAGCAGAAAAAATATTATATGGTAGAGATATTTATTTTAAGTGAAATATAGGGTAATCAAGAACTTAAGAAAGGAGCCAATATGATAAATTAAAGTATCTAGTCTTTTAAAAATTAAATCTAGCTTTATAAAATAAAAAGAAAATGATATACTTAGAAGGGATTTAGAATTTTAAAATCTCATAAAAAGCTTTGCAAATAAATACTGAAATAAAAAAGGAGTTTTCATAGTTATTAGGCAATTAAAAGAAATTATAAAAGTGCTTAATAAAGTTTGATTATCTTTATTATATATAAAGAAAATTAAAAAGTTAAAATTTAATTAAGTAATCTTAATTATTTGAAAGAGAGTAATATGAGAATTGTGAAAAAAAATTAAATGATAGACAAGTTTGCCGATAACACAGAAAGTTTACTTTTAAAAAATTTATTCTATAATGATATTTCATGGATGTTAAGAAACATTGTAATCAGTATGGACAATAAGGAAGAAAAGAAGATCTAAATGCTGTTATTGAAAAAATCTGGAAATTTGTGAGATTTCCTTGGAATTTCAAAATAAGGAAAAAATGAAAAATAAAAACTTTGAAATGGAATAAGTAAGCTGTATGTTACTACTAAGGATAACATTTATAGATTTAAGATACTGGATTAAAAAGATTTAATTACATAATTTGAAGAAATCTAAAGACGGAATTAATAAATATTTTGCAATAATCCGAATTTTAACTCAATACCTAAACCCAAGACAGGGGAAAAAAGCATAAGTAGATTCGTAATAATGAAGCAGAAAATGGAGGAAGTTTGTGAAGCTTTTTGCTTTTAAAACTATTTTCATTGTTTTAAACATTTATCAAGTGTTGAATCTAATTGAAGGTGATATCGCTATAGTTCATTATCTTATAAAAGATGAATTAATCTTCCTCTTTAGGAAATAACTAAATAATCTTAAAAATGAACTATTAAAGGAGATATAACAGCTTTTATCGGAAAATAAGACCCTAAAGCTACAAATCATGATAATAAGTTAAAATAATTAGGACTTTGCTATAAATCGGGTGAAGATATAACATGAAAATCAACAATAAAAAAAGGAAATTAGCAGCAAGTCAAAAGTAAAAGTGACTAATTTTGAATTAAAAAATATAGAAGATATATCTAATCAATTTACCTTATATACATAATAATAATCCAATAAAAATAAATAAATGGAGACCCTATGGTTATTGACAAGAGTAGAAATTAGTTTACACCAAAAGTAGAGAAATAAATTGAGATGTCGATAGTTCAAGAGGAAAGGTATCCGTAAGACAATGCTAATAGTTAAACGAAACAAATAAAGGAAAAAACTTTGGAGTAAACTGAGTCGAATATATTACACACAAGAAGGTAAAATTTATAGAAGCAAATTGTATCAAAGCATATAATTATATTAATTAATAAAGGAAGCAAATAATATAATAATTAGGGAAAAGTTAAAGAGCTAAAGGAAGAATATTCCTAATAGAAGAAGATGACTGATTATCAGAGCAAGATGAAACCTAAGCTGAAGATAAAGAATACGGAGAAAACTATCGAAAATTTCTAAAGTATCAAGCAAGTTTTTTTTTAAAAAATAGCCAGTCAGGCTTAACTTAAATCATGACTATGCTATTAAAAGAGGAACCATGCTAATCTATTATTATATAATTATTGGAAAGTATATTTATTTAAGGTTTACTAGGAAATAATTAAATTTCATCTATTTCTATAAAAATTTAGAATGCCATTTATTTAACTTTTGATTTCAATCATAAGTTTATATATTTTATAATATTAGTGTATTTAATAAAAATAGTTTAGAAAAAGGGTAAAATTTAATAAATTCTATTTCTTTTACCATAATTTTAAAATATTTAATTTAGATATTATATAGCATCTTATTATTTAAATTTCAGTTCTCTTTTTTTAGATTATGATATAATTATAAAATAGAGACTCAAATTGACTTATGTAAATTAGTTTTTTTTTAATTTTTCATTCTTAAATCATTGATATGTTTTAAAGCGATTTTAAACATATTTTATAATTCATCACATTCCTATAGCAGCTCTTCTATTAAAGAAACATTTTAATATCGATATACCTGAAACCAATATAATTAAATTAATAAATACACATAAAATATATTTAATAATAGTCAATAAAGCTATTAGCAATACCTAACGCTGTTAATAATAAGTTTGCTTTTCTTATCTTCTTGCATACCTAATTCAATCATAAATAATAGTCTAAGGGCTTATAATAATAATAATAGGATAAATTTAGTTTAGCAATTATCGAGGGTTTTCATCTTCAAGCTGGACACCAGATTGCATCGGTGTTAAAAATAAATTTTTAAAAGTCTATCTTCCTCTCTCCTCTCATAGCTCATGTCATGTCATGTCATTTCTAATTCTATCTTCATTTTTAACAGGTTTTCTCTTGAAATGAAAACTAATTCCTTTAGGAATAATTTCTCTCTGATTTGATTCTATTTCATTTTTTTTTCCTCTACTGTTGTTTATTTTCTTATTTATTTATTCCAATATTACATCTTGAAATTTTGGAATTTCTTACAGCGTCTTCACGAGTGTTGTGTCGAATGTGCAACAGTAGCATTTCTTCACTACTTTTTGCTGTTTAATCTTAGTCTTCCTGTTGGTCTCTTCGACATCATTGAATCTCTCCTTTGTTCGTCTAGTTTATTTTCTAATTTTTCCAGTTTATTAACTCCAAATCAGATTTTTTCTGAAGCTAATCCAAGGATTAGTTATTCTGTCCTTAGGATATGTTTCTGAAAGCGCTTAGTTCTCTTTCTTACGACATAAGTCTGGATTCTATTCCTTCCAGTAGGCTGAGTTGTTTCATCAGTTTCTCATTATATTTGCTCAGTTTCCTAACCTCTTCCAAGAGGCTCAGCACCACTTTGATGAGCTTCTCCATACTCATCTGACCAGAAGAATTAAATTCTGACACCTCCTGATAAAGAGCAGACTTCATCTACTTCCTTGACTTTTCCTCCGATGCAGGACTTATTACGTGAGTCACTTTCTAGGATTTCTTCTGCTCGTCATATCCTGCTTAAATTCCAGGTTGTTAAGATTAAAAAGAAGATTAGGTTAAGAAAAGAACAACTGGCTAAGATTGGATTCAGGTTTCTCTTCAGCTTTTTGAAGGTAGTGTAGAAACCTCTTTTGAATCCTTCCATTTTTTAATTGTTTAGTATAATATGAGATAATAGTAACTTTTAATATAGCTATATGATTTAATATACTACTAAATAATAGTTAAATTAGATCTATCATATTAAATTATTTTAAATATATAATTTATACTATTTAAAGCTTG